>VWYP01004744.1:357071-367735 GCA_013400435.1 Pycnonotus jocosus
GGACAGGCAGACACGGACAGACCGGAGTGTACAGACAGGCACGGACAGGCGGGCACGGACAGGCAGACACGGACAGACAGGAGCGCACAGACGGGCACGGACAGGCGGGAGCGCACAGACGGGCACAGACAGGCGGGAGCGCACAGGAGGGCAGCCCCGGTGCCGGAGGAGCGGTGCCCCCGCCCGCAGCCCCGTTCTCCCTTAAGCGCTGCCGCGGCCGGGGGCGGGGCGAGCCCGGCTCACGGGCACAAGTGCCACGGTCCCCGNCCCCGCCCGCCGCCCCCGGGACGCTGTCCGGCTCCGTCCCGGGGCCGCGGTGCCGATGCCCAGGGGGGCGGCACACACCTCGTCCCGCTGCCCCGGGAGGCGCAGCCCTCGGCAGCAGCGCTGCGGGAGCGCCGAGCCGTGCCGGGCTGCGGAGGTGTCTCCGGTAAGGACAGCCAGGCTGCCGTGTCACAGCGCAGCGATGGGCGAGCCCCTGCCCACCAGGCTGCAGCCACAGCAGCAGCGACTCGTGGGGTAACCAAGAGGCCACATCTGTCCTCAGCCACGGCTTCACCTTTTCTTCACTTTCCACACGCTGCTTCCCAGCTACGCACTCGAGCAGCACGCTGGGAGCTCGGGAAGGGGTAGCCCCAGGGATACTGTCAGGGATGCGGCAGGGCACATCCCTAGACACTCGGCCCCTCGCTCCTCCCGGGTCAAATGGAGCTAACAGCGCTCCTTGGACCGTTCCTCTACTGGAGAAATGCGATGAGAACACATCCAGATCAGGCATTAATGATACGACCACTAAGGCTGGAAATTCAAAGATTGTTTCCCATCATGCACTCAAGCTGTTACAACTTGAGGGTACAGATGAGTTTCAAGTTCTTTCATCCATCAATGTCCAGTACTACCAAACAGGCCTGAATGGGAACTTTTATTAAGAACTCTCACTATAGAAATAAGCCAAAATATAAAATCAATGTCAAATTATGAAACAAAACTGTAAAATATTACAGAATTTATCATGGGCTACAATGATGAAGAATTTAAATTTGTTTTCATTGACACACAGTCTTGAATGGTACTATTCCAGGCACCACAAGACAATTATTTAAAAATTCTCAAATATACTACTTTTTGCTTTTCTTTGCTTATCTTTTGCTAATCTTTCATATCTTGAATAGTACAGGTACAAGTTGCCTTTGTGTAATCCCTCAGTGAGGAAATACAGGCTAGCTAAATGCATTTCTTCAAACAGTAACTAAAGTTACTTGCGTAAACAGTTAAAAACACCACATGATGGCCTTCTTCAAAATGCTTGTCAGATTTCGGCATTTTATCATACAATGATCGAAAATGCTCAGTTTGGTCTGTTTGGGATCTATAAATTCCCATAAGTTCTTTTCAAGACAACAATAAAACATAAAAATACCTCAAAATACATAATTGCCTATTAAAGTTCAGAGAAGAAGAGTTTACTTTATGGTCCCCTGCCAGGTGTAAATGGAGATGGAGATCTCAAACTACAATCAGCTTGCTCCATGCCCTTTCTCCCTAGCCAGACTTCTTCACCCTAAGATCCTGAAACGGGGGGCAATTTTGCTTGAAAAGAAGCAATGAAGTTGGTACTTCAAGACTGCAGTCTGGGTGGTAGAAGCTGAAACTGAATTATCAGATAGATGAAGACAAAGGGAAGAACAGAAAAACCTCAAGACAGCTGTTTCAGTGCGGTTGTAAAAATGCAGCAAGGGAAATGTAGCAAGTTTGTAGAGTGCATCCTGAGTAAAGCAGTAGCCTGCCAAAAGAAGGGAGAGTGGAATTTCAGTTGCTGCAGAGATGGAGAAAAAAGGCAAGAAGTAGTGTTAGGAAAGTAAATATAAGCTTCCATCTCGCTTTTCAGACAAGAGGCACTGGAGAGTGCTCCTGCACCTGTACAGCTGTAAGAACACAAAGTGCCACATCCCAGATTTGTGCTGTGAGCAAGACAGCAGCCTGTTAAGCATTGGCATGAGCAGGAGAGATGGCTGGGGCTCAGCCCTCTACAAATCTGTGTGCTCCTGATACAGGTACAACTTAAATAATGGCTTCTCTGGAATGGGGTGGGTTTGTAGAATTATGGCTAAGTAGGATGGAGATTTCAGAAGGTGTTAGAGGGGTGAAAATTGGCAGTGACACCAGCAGAACTGTTTTTCATACTGACTCATGGTCAGCTCCTTTCATCTCCTATCACTAATGAAAACAAGAGTGACCAAAATTGTCCCATCACAATCAAATCCTCAAAGCCTCCTGGTACAAATCCAGGAACATACTCAAGTGTTGCACTAATTTTTCGCTAAATATCAACTTCAAACAAACTTGCTGTAAATGAACAGGCAGACATTTCAGTAGCAACAACAAAGTTGGTAGAATGAAAATAAAAACAATATCTCTTCCTCCTTTTTCATCCACTCATAAATTTCTTGTGCAGCCTTCAATGTTAGTTTCTATATACTTTTATTATATTCACAGTTCTTGCTGCAAAACATTGGAAACCTTTTCCTTTTTGTTCAGGACAACAGTAAGTGTCATCTTTCCACTTAGTGAAATAGCAGTGATATAAGATCCATTATATTTCAGAGACAAAAGTAGTAAATCACAATAACTATAGAGAAAAATTGTGAATATAGGATCAGATTTGGAGCACCTCAGTCAAATAAACCTGCCAGTAAAAATCCTTCAGTTAAATGCCGCGCTGTTCAGCCCATAATTGTTTGAGACAAGAAAGACTTCTGAGGCCACAGACACTGACAATGAGTCCTACAGTTCCCATTCCCGTAGAGGGTTAGAGTTATTGCCTTCCATTTCTTCAAAATTAGCAATCCTTTAGGACTTCCTTCTCCTCGGGAATTAGTGCCCTGCCACCCCCAAAGAACTCCTATCAAAGGTCCAACTACACAGGATGAATGAGCTACTCAAATGAAAAAGCTGATACCCAGATGAAGGCACAAAAGGAGATTTAGACTAGGTGGGATTTACATCAGAAAGATTGTACATATTTTGATGCATACATACCATATATGGCTGAGAAAAAAAAATTAAATTAATGCAAAGGATGGGTTTCGAAAGGTCAATGACCAAAGCTGATAGGTTGGACAGAGGTTTGCTCTCTTCTGAAGTTAGCAATAGTCAGACAGCAGAAACACAGAGATAAAAAATTATAGTCTTGGAAAATCTGAGTCACTTGTTAAGAATGCCAGCATTACTAGTTCTTCTTGGATTTTTAGTGGTGTTTTTTAGTATTCTCATTATGAAATGAAGAATTATTTCCATGTCTTTCTTAGGATTGTTAACTTGATTTTGCAGCACATTTTCAAAGACTGGTTTTAAATCGTATAGCAGTGAAGGGCAATTTGCAATCTCATTTCATTAAGCAGTTAAGACTGATAAGGGCTAATTTTGCTTGAGAAATTAATTACACCTCCTGTCTGGAAAATGCGATCAGAAAATTAGGTCAGTAATGTGGAAGGTGATCATGTACATAGTAAAATGGCAGTAAGTGCTCAATAAAGGATGTCCCAAATTCGTAGCCTTTTAAAGACTCATATAAATTTAGCAAAGAAAGCTTCCTTAAAAGTGTTACGTGACTGTTGTGTATCCTCCAGATCCTGGCTTGATAGTGTGAAGACAAAACTTACAAAAGAAAGCTAGGAAATAGGTTTTGTGAGAACACATGCACAGTCATACTGGAGTGCAGTTAGACCTTGCAGGTACCTGGAGCAGGTAAGGGAAGTCAGGATATGTCTCCTTAAAGATCTGCCTTGGGATCCTGGGTTTGCCTGATTCTTGAGGAGGGTGGATAAAATACTTTCTGTATCTTCTCATATTCAAAATATGCATTTTAAAATATCTTAAGACAATTCACCCTGTTAAAAGAAGTGTGGTTCAGCAGAATGCAGACAACTCACCCGTGGCTTTGTCATTCCGACAACCACCACTCTGACCTTCATACCTCACCATGAGGCAGTGAAACAGTCACAAACTGTGGCTTAAGTACTGCCTGAATTGGGACACTGGCCAATGCAGCTAAAGGAGGAAATTCCTAGGTAGTTAAATATAAATTAATGGCATTTTGTAACAGGCCCCAATAAGCATTCGCTATCAGAGCAACATAAAACCAAGAAAGGTCATCAGCAATCATAACAACAAACATGCATCTTTCTGCTGAGATTTCCACCTGCTGATATCTAAAAAGGGACTGTTTGCTCTTACTGGAAGTACAGCTATGGATAATGGTGGTTTATTTTCTAAACATCCCTATCAGCAAGGAAGTTAAATTCTTTTCTTCTTGATAATGAGACGCAGCTCCTGGCAAACGAGGTAAGAGTTGCTGTAGACAGAACAAAGAGGAAATACTCTCAACTTCCCTGGTGAGGTTTGGAGGCAGGAGAGGGGACACAGAGGTTTGCTATAATTTGTGACATACCTATTTGCATTGTAGTTCTTTTCACTAGAAAGAGCAAAGATCAATTTTCTGTTTAAATGTGATCTCTTAAAAAGGGTCCAAGAAATCCATTCAGAGGCAATTCTTTAACCAGGTATTGATCATCAGATGGCTGATGGTACTATGGATGGTACTATTGGTACCAAGCAAACATTGTTCTGAGAAAACAGCAGAACTGCAAAGCAATTCCTTGATAAGCAAACCCAAAACTAAAGTGCTAAACTGTTGAAACAGCTGAATTTGACTGAGTCATCATTGCCAAACGATGGTAGCAGAGGAGGAGAGAGCTCAAGTATCCATCATCCAGCTATCAAAGACACAGACAAAACTTCCAAATGGAAAAAAATTACTAAACCTAGGAGTTTCCAGTCTAAGAATATTTGCAATCTTCCAGGATATTCAATACAACAACAACAACAACAATTATTCTATACTGCCTTATTCACATTTGTTCTGAGCAATGTTTACATAAGCATGAAAATTCAGATGCCTCATATTGGTCAAATGATTCTCTAATGGATCATGACAACCAAAGCTAAATATTAGAAGTGGCCACTGAAACCTTTCATTGCATCAGTTTATTGATTGCATTTATTCCTGCTTAGAGATATACTTTCATCTTAATCACATACTGCTGCTCTAAAATTATCTGATTGCTACAAATAGTGACTCATTTGGCTGTATCAGAAAGAACTGCAGGACAATAATCCCCCTTCCTTCTTCCCCATTTGCAAACTTTGTATCTGGTATTTTCTTGAACCGTTTTTTTCTGGCATGACACTACAAGGCATATGTAGGAGATGATTAGGATCCTTCTGAGAGTGGTTGGATTCTTTTTTATGTGCATTTTTATGCATTACTTTGTACAAGTACAGCCCTTAGAAACGAGGGAAGATGAGCAGAGTAATAGCAATGTGATTATAGAGCAGGTGTATCACTGAACTACAGAACCATGGATTTGAAAGCTTTCCCTTCGAGAATTTATAGGAAGCTTCATGTAGCAATTCTGTACCCATTTATCTGACTAATGAATAGCAGATTTAAAAAAATTCAACATGTTTTTAATAGTTCCATTTGATGTTTCACAACTGAGGGTTACCTCCTTTATGGTTATATAAAGTATCCATTTTTTGTACTACCATAGACTCAAATTTTTAAAAGGCCAGAGGAGACACATCTTCCCATTACAGACTGGATATTGCCTGTTCAGGCTGGGGTAATTTGTAGTAAGTGGGCTTAATTAGAGGTGGAAGTACAGTTTTACACATCACAATAACAATATAATTTTCTTTTATTTTAAATATGTGGGGCAAAATATTCTCTTTTATGACTCAGCTGTTTAGTATTTGGAGACATAAGAGCAAACATGCTACAAAATTATACTAAATTAACTCCCTTTAACTTCATAGTATCTCCTTTTCTCTTCTTCCATTCTCCAGAATGGAGACATTGCAAAAACAAGCCAGAAGAAATCTGAATGTAAATGCCATCTGGCTAGCAGAAAAAGGAGCCCTAGAACAGCCAATGATTACATTTCAAATAAACACTTCTGTCCCTGAGCCATGGCACCACAGCTAGAGATTGATAGCAATGCAAAAATACGTGATAGTTCCAGATAAATAACAAAAAGTGATTTGAATGTCTTATCATCTAAAACTGAGGAGAAATAAATTTTTATGATAAACCAAAATAAACTAAATGAAATCAGAGTAAGACAATAGCTTAGGCAAGCAAATCTAATTTTAGAAAAAGCTCCATGTTTTCACATTATTTTTTCTCTAGAATAATACTTATCTTAAAGCAAAGTAGAAACTTTAGACTCAACAACAAACCACAACCAGAAGCAGGAACTCAGCCTCAAGGCTTTCAACTAAGTGCAAGTATTTGAATTTCCTGGCAGAAGATAATTTTTTTATGAAGAAATAAATTCACATTAATGAAAAGAAAGAGCACTCATTTATGATGTGGAGAGGTCTCTGTGGAAAGATTTAATTAAGAATGATCTAATTTTTTAATAAGTAGTTCTCACAGTGCTGGCTTACCTCAAGTAATATCTGTGCTAAAGAAAGTGGTAAACAAGTTGATATCCTTAATTAGAGTATATTAATGTGATGGACAGCCATGTAACCATTCAGCTCTAACTAAATTAATGCAATCTGTATAGATACAGTCTTAAGCCAAGCAGAAAAATTACCTATGAAATCTCAGTAAGCCAGTTATCCTTGATAAACAGTAGAATTTGATAAGCAGAGAGCTAATGAAAGATAATGCCATTTTCAGTAATTGCGTTAGTGGAGTTTCACTGGAGAGAAGAGAGAACAGGAAGGTGTTTGGAGAGGAACCAGAGTGTTATTGTGGAGGAAGAGAGCAGGGGGGAATTCACATGCAGCTCAGGTCAACACACTCATTTTCCTTGCCTTTGTTTTGTGAAGGGCAGAGGGCTGAATTTCTAGGTCAATGGAAGTATTCAGGTTCTGTAAGGAACCTCTACAGGACTGGACTGACCAAGCAAATTTCAGGAGAAAGGATTTAGTGATCAGCAGGGCCCATGAGCCTCTGAAGGGACAGGGACAGAGACAAAACCTCTGAGAGTCACAGATCTGCAGCCACACCTCCAGGTACAGGTGCTTGATGAGAAACTTTGGTTTTATGTGCTCAGAACAAGAATGTCCTAAAGGTCCTCAGAGGCCAGCAACAAGTATTTATACACAGATGTAAGTGAGAGGGAGCACAGAAAGAGTGAGTCTGACTTCTGACTTTTAAAGAATTAGTAACTGAGCCTTCTTCAGCAGCTTCTGAGTCCATGAGTAACACTACAGATTGTAAAAACATGAGAAGGGCTTATTTTTTTTTTTAATCTCTGATTAGTACCAAAACAATTAACAGCATTTTAACATTCTGATTGCCTGGGGTCATAGCTAGTTAATAGTAAACCAAGAAATTATGCATCAGGCTTTTACTTTCTAGCTTGGGAAACTGGACCAGGCACGGCTGTTTACTTAGTAGATGTAAAACAGTAAAGAACATTTTCCTTCCAGAAGTAAAATGAAAAAAGGTACAAAATTAATCCATAATCGTGGCACTGTGTAGCACTGCAGTGGAAACAAGACAGCCATTGAGGAGCCTGATCTGGGTTAGAAAAGTACTAAATGGATGAGTCTGTAAGGCTGCTGGTCAAGCACCATTTCTGCTGAAATTTGCCCAGGTAGTCAACTATCAAGACCTTCACAAGAGGACATTTCATCCCATCCTGAGTAATAGCTTTGGTTCTTCTACTTTCCTTTTTAACTTTAATTAGCCAGGATGAGGTCAGAGTTATTTCCTTCTGAGAGTTACTCAGCCCTTAGGATGAAGGGTAAACCTTGAGCCCTCACTGCTTTGGGTCCTGCTGCACCTGAGCTGAACTCAAGGAGTGAAAACTGAGAGTGAATCTCCATGTTTCATTTTGGATGGCTCCCAGACTTTGATTTATTTTTCAAGAAAAGTTTTCCCTACACTTTTTTCAGCTTTCACAGCTAACTCTGTACTCTCTTCTGAGGTCTTCTGAAAGTCTTCCATTATCTCTGATAAAAGCTGATTAAAAAGTAATTATTTAGGAAAATACATTACTGCTTCCTCACATCTAGAAAAATTTAGATAGCTCTGCCTTGTTGTTACAGACGACCAAGAGTTTGGAAAGAATTAAATATGGGTAAGAATTAAAGGGTTGAAATGAAAAATGTGAATTTTGAAGTAAAAGCAGTAAATGAATCAAACCTGGCAGAAACTGAGTGGGAGATGAAATTATATTCTACATGAGCATAAATACCAAAAACAAGAAATAAAATGTTAAGGGTGAAGCCCAAGGAGACAAAACTAGTGCTAACTGGACTAGATTGAGCAATAGAAAATATCAGAAGAATGTAGTAAAATGAGAGGTGGGCAGCTGTGATGTGTTCTGGCAGGGTGCTGATGCAACACTGAACAGGAGAGCCAAACCAGACAGCCCAGTTCAACCACACAAATTTCATTTCAGTGGTTTTTTCAGTTTATTTAATGAATTATTTTTTACATTGGGATAGGTGGTTTGTTGTTTGGTTGAGTTTTTTGTTGTTGTTTAAAAAAAAAATTTCATGCTTTCTTTTTGCATTTATATGATTATTTTCATATTAAAGGCCAGGGGGAAAAAAAGAGACAGTGAGCCACGATAGACAAGATTTGCAGGAGTGGATTTGGTTTTCATATGAGAATGGAAAGGTGACATTTATAGAAAGACATCAGGGTTCATAGTGGTAACACAGGCCACTGGCAAGCTGTGAAAGACTAGAAAAGAAATTTCAATGCTTGAAAAGAGAAAATATTTTTACTTAATGTTTCCCACTTTCTGAAAATAAACACTATCAGATTTTTTAAATCAACTTCTTAAATAATAACAGCTACATCCTAAATTAGGAATATAAAATCACCCATAACAATATTACGCTTTTAGATTGATTACAGAACTTCTACTTTTCTAAGAGTGTATCAATTTAAAATTGGCTATTTGTTGTTCATTGTGTATATTATGTGAAATATATTTCCTTGGCAGCTCTATTTTTCAGATGTGTTGATTGATTGACCATAATGAATGAAATCATGGGGTTTTAATTTTATAGAACTATTAAGGCTCCAATTAATCTGGGATTGAACATCCCATGAAAACATCATACTTTATATAAATCAATGAGTAGTAATTCTTTTAAAAATTCTATACTTGAATGCAATAAATACAAAGGAGGAACTTTTGGCTGTGTGAAACCACTGACGCTTTCATGATACCTTCAATGATCAAAGGCCAGGAAAAGCTGCTGTTTTCAAATCTCATGTTTCCTTGTTTAACTTTGAACAAATTGTTTTTACTATTTGAATGTGAAAACAGAATATCCCAGCAAGGTCAGTACACTAAATATCACAGGAAGAGGAGCACATATCATAAGCAATGTACAGTGTTAAAAAAGAATAAGCCAAAGTGACTCAGAGGTTTGTAAGATCACTGAGCACAGTGTCCTTTGTTTGCCAGAACCTACTCTTTGGTGAAATTCATTGTGAGCTTTTTGTCAGCTTTTTACAGCAAGTAATATTTAATGTTTTGCTTAAGTTCTCTTAAGGCATATTGACAACAGAATAAAATCTGGAGGTAAATTGCTGAGGCCTTAATTAGTTGTGTAGCAGTTTAGCTATATTCAGCCACATGTGAATGGAATGCATCCATATCCATGATTGTTAATACCTTCATAAAATGTATGTTATCATTTTTGGGAGCAGATAAATTGTAGTTAAATCCATGAAGAGAAAAAGGTTTTCCTAACTGAGCCAAAATTAAAAAAAAAGAAAAAAAAAGAAAAAAAAAACCTAACTAAAATCAAACCCTAAAACAACAACAAAACCCCTAAGAGTAATAGGTTTTGTGAAAATCTTTTTTTCAAAAATTGAGTAATGACCCGAAACATAATGATCCAAATAAATGGTCCTTCTACTGCCTCATCATCTTGAGCAAACAGCAAATTAGTCTGCACTCTCTATAAAGAGAACCCCTACCTGCACACAGAATTTGTGCCAGGACCATGTGATGACAATCTTCTGTTGTGCGTGGCAGAGCCCTCTTGTCACAAACTGTCACTGTCACACAGCTGAGTCAGGTTTTCAGGTTAACCACTGCAGTTTTAGACACACTAATTAAAAAAAAAATATTAAAAATACTAAGTTCTGTTCAAGAACTATTTTGCTAAGAATCAGTGGTTTTCTGAGTCAGAGTGAAAATGAGTTACAGATTGGGACACAGAATACAACCATGCAGCAGCATCACCAATGATTTAGGCTTTGCTAAATGAGCAATTAAGTTATTTACTATTGCACAACTAAGCCCTCACTAAAACAGAGGAAAATCATGTTACATTTCTCTAGAATTTTCTGGGGAAAAACTGTACCCAAGAGCCTTGCTGATGCAGAAGGTAAAAATAAATGGGTTTTATTTTGTAGGGAAACTCAGGCTTGAACATCAAAAAAACCCACAAAAAACCAAAACACCAAAAATCACTTATACCAAGAAATACACCAAAACCCCTCCCCTGTTCAGAAAATGGATCTAGAAATAGAGGTTGAAAATATATTACCTGCTTTAGTAAACCTTAAGGGGCATATTCTTCATGAAATATTATACTTAAATCAGCTCATATTT
>VWYP01004746.1:4512-167882 GCA_013400435.1 Pycnonotus jocosus
GGTGCGGCTCGGGCTGGTGTCCAGGCTGCGGACAGCGAGTGCCACAGCCCGCTGGGCTGTTGGGTGTTTCCCTCGAGGAGTGTAGCGCTCCCAGCTCTCTGTCTCCTGGAGGCAGTGGCGGGGATGCCGCGGCCGAATCGAGCCCGGCTGCGCCGAGCCGGGTCACCGGGTGGCAGCGGCGAGGGGGCGACACGGGCTGTGCCCAGCGCCCTTCTGTGCGCACCGCGCCCCGGAGCGGCCGCTGCCGTCGAGGGGTCCTGGCGGGCGGGCGGCGGCTCCACCGGGTGTGTCCCGGGCGCGGGCTGGGAGCCCTCCTGCGGGCACGTGTTCCCGGTGCCTTGCTGGTGCGTGGAAGTAAACGGGCATGTGGATCAGGGCTACTGGAGAACAGTAGCAAGTCCCCGCTGCTTGTCGGGGACAAGGTACACTCCTATAGTTTCGTGTTGAACACGCAGCGCTTAACTGCGCACAGGAGTGTGGTGGGTCGGGAGGTTCATTTTTGTGGAGGGGTTTGGGCTATTCTGAAGATCGTTTTTGAGAATAAGTGATAATTCAGAATTCTCACAGAATATTGCTGCGTATCTCCTGAAAATGCATTTTCAACTTTTCATTAATAAAAAAGATTTTTATTTTATCCCCTCTTTTCATTTCGGTGGGTTGGTCGTTTTGGTTTTTTTTTTCTCTCTAATGATTTGCATAAAATTTCTAAAGAACTTTTATAAGAAGGCAGTGGAGCTTCTGACTGAGTTGCTGCACAAGGTATATGATAATTAGGTGCAGTTTTTAACTCCTCCACAATCCTACAGATTAATCCAGTATTAATCTAAATTACAAAAACATTTCTGGTATAGTTGCAGTGGTGGAATATTCACGTCCAGGTTTGCATTACATCCAGGAAAATAATAATTATTTTACTATGTAGTCATGATAGTGAAATTACATCAGTATAGCAAATGATGGTTCTTGATGTTGTGCTTCTCATCCCTTCAGTCAAGGGGGCTACATTTTGGTGAGCTAAGGATAGGAGAGTGTGTGGTGGGTCTCTGCCCTTGCTGCTCTCTTCCCTTTTGGGTTGTGCTGTAGAATGGGGTGTGCAAACTATGATGAAGCTGTCGGGAGGTACTTGGACTCCCTTGTTGCAGCAAACTCTTTTTAGGACTCTTCAGTGGCACACTTGCAGAGGTTTTGCCCAGCCCCTCTTTAAGAACAAGCAATTGGAATCAAGGTCCATCTCCTTCTTTATGGCTTCCCCTTCCCCAGCTGTGGGAGTAAAAAGAAGGGCACAGAGAAATATGACATGGAAAAGAGAGACATGAATGATCTGTGTCTGATGAGGCAGAATGGATTATAAAACTAGTGTCAGAAATACCGAAATATTATCAAAAGTTCCTGGAACTATCCTAATATCCCAGATAATATTTGTATAATGATCCTTACTCTATTATTCAAAGCCTAAGGTCACCTAGTATTCAGAGTATATAGCTAACAGTGTTTAGTATCTACTAAGCTGGCGTAGACAGCTTAGTCTACCAAGTAAGAATTTTAAATACATACGAACAAATGTCTATAAAAATCCATGGATTTTACATTTTTGTGTAGAGCAATGCCTTGGGGACAGCATTCTGTGCTGGTAAAGGAAGTATTTCCTCCCCAATAGGTTAATGATTTAGTTGCTAAGCACTGAAACTTGATTGTTCTCTGGGCTGCAGCTTTTTAAAATGTTGGTCTCTCTCAGGCATGGCTACTTGGATTTAAATATAAATGGAAATTATCTGTTAGGAAAAAAAAAAAAGTGCAAACTGACAAACACATAAGGCAGTTTCTTTCTACATAAGTGGTGTTTCTTGGGCTGTTGCCCCAGTCTGTTCCTATAGAGCATCTGACAGGTTAAAAAAGTTCACAAAGTTGTTTGTCCTGGCATAAGAGTTAATAGCCCAGATGTCTGTAAGACTTTTGTAGTCGATGACTGTGTCTGAATGGGAACTCCCTGGGCCCAGTCTCCCTTCCATGGGCAGGGACATCCTTTGCTAGCTCAGGTTGCTCAGAGCCTCATCCAACCTGTCCTTGAACATTTCCAGGGATGGGCCATCCAAAGCTTCTCGGTTCCAGCTGAGCTGCAGAGCTATGAGCAGTGTTTATCAACTGGGCTGGAAATCGGCTTTGTGGCAGGACACTGTTGCACTAGATGAGGATTGTGATCCCTAAAGGTTATAATTATACCAGCAAATAGATCAACATTTTGCAAAAGGGAGATACTTCCTCTCTTATCTCTTTATAGTATCCAGGTATTAAAATGTAGCTTTGTGCTTAGCACTGTCTGGATGCCACTGCTTCTGACTTAGAGTGGAGATCTCTTGCCAAGCTGGCACTTCGACCCTGATCACGTTATACATGTTCCTGAACACGTTATTCACGCTTTTCAGTTAATGAAATGGAATTGTTTCATTGCTATTCTCTCGCTGTCTTGTTTATGAAAAGCCTGTTACTGCCTTGTGTCAGGACTGGGATTTGTGTAATGCTGCAGTAAGCTCTGTTAGGGAAAGATCTGGTTAAAACCTTCCTGATGGAAAAGTTTTTTCATTTAGATCTGCTTAGCCTTTCTCTATAGTTACAAAAATGCTTTTGGGGGAGATACAATGTAGAGATGGCATCTAGTAGAAATGGGATTTCTACTTTTTATCAGTAAGGATTTCTTGGACTGAAAGACTTGGAGAAACTATGCTCTTGCTCAGTGGGAAGTGTTGATGGCTTTTCACTCTTGAGAGATGAAAAAAGTCATTGCTTAAATGCAGGTAACACTATAATCATACAATGTATTGTCATTTTACCTGCAAACAATTTCCCAAGTGCAAACAATGAGGAATATGTTGTGACATGGGAAGAGTGAGATCATATTTATGCCATGGGCTGGACCTAACTTTATAAAATTACTGTAAGTTGGTCAGAAAATGTCTTGCCTCACAGGATCCTTAGGGAAGCACTTGTTTACTGCTGAGGATGACAGCAGAATCAATGTTGCTCAGGATAGACTGGGAACATCTGAATATGATCTAACACCCAAGAATGCTTAATAGTTATGTAATTAGTTCTTTGGCAAGTAATTTTGGAGTGGAGTGTTTTATATGTACTTTGTCCTGTAGGAAGTCTGAAGTGTTCGTCCATGGGGAGGGGTAGAACAAAAAAAAAAAAAAAGGCACCCAAATCCATTTTATTTTAGCATTTAGCTGATCTGAGTATAGCTTCCACCTCTGCTCTCATATTTAAAGATTAATCTGCTATTTCTTCTGGCTGTCTCTGTTGTTGCCTTTTTAAATATCATATTTATGAAAATTCTGCTAAGTTGTACCTACAGAAATATTCAATATATTATGTCCTTAGCTTAAATCAAAGCTCTGTGCTCCTGGCGAAGAAACTATGTTTGCCCTTTATGCTGCAATGTGTGGGCACAGTGCTGCCCCTGATTGTGCACGTCCTCTGATGAGTGCACCCAGAAGAGCTGCTGTCCCAGTGCTCATGCCAGTTCCCTGTGTAATAAATCACATGGGCAGAAAGTGACTAATTTAGGCATTCGTGGTCTTCTGTGGGAAATGTATTACGAACAACTCAAGGGTTCAGCTTTGACATATTGCAGATTTTTGTTTCAGAAGGAGCTGGAAGTCCTCTTTCTAGCATTGCTACCTCCCTTTACTCTGAGCTAGTAAGCAAGCAGGTGCTGACATAGTGATGTGCTGACATCATCCACCTCTGTTGACACCAGCAGAGTGGCACCACTGCTGTACTTTCCCTCTGGTGGCCACTTCTGGGTCACCCACTGCCCTTGGACCAGCAAGCACTAAGCTATTTGGAAGCTTATGGGTGACAAATACAAGATTAAAACACTTGTCCTTGCACGGTGCACATATAAAACTTCAATGTAATTACCTGGGCCAAAAATGTTTCTTACTATTTTGTGTGCTGAGGAGCTTTTTCACAGGAGGCTGTGGAAAACCAGAAGGTATTGTAATGCATAGTGTCTTCTGTGTATCCTACCTGTGTCTTGACTCATACATTGTTTGAATTAATCCCAGAATTAATCACAGAATCATAGAATAGTTTGAGTACCAGGTACATCATCAGCTAGATCAGGTTGTCCTTGAACATTTCTAGGGATGGGGCATCTACAGCCTCTCTGGGGAACCTGTGATAGTGTTTCACCACCCTCATTGTAAAAAATTTCTTCCTTATGTCTAGATTAAATGTCTCCTCTTTTAGCTTGGAACCATTACCCCTTGCCCTATCTCAACAAACCCTAGTAAACAGTCAGTCCCCATCATTCCTATAAACCCTCATGACATGCTGAAAGCCAATAAGGTTTTCCTAAACCCTTTTCTTCTCCAGACTGAACAGCCTCCATTCTCAACTCTCTCAGGCTTTTCTTATTGGAGAGGTGTTCCAGCCCTCTGACAATTTTCATAGCCCTCCTCTGGACTTGCTCCAACTCGTCCATGTTGTCCACTGAGGATATGGATGTGCTGTGCTTTTATAAGCACGTTTTTGAGTTGAGCTGCTACAAGGCAAAACACTATGCTAGTAAACTGTCTTCTTTTGTTTTGTTTATTTGTTTGGCACAAATACCAGCTCCACAGGACATGGAGTAGTAAAGCTTACATCCTGTGCCTGGTGTCTGTTTTATCTGTTTTGGCAGGGACTCATAATCAATACAGTGTAGTCCAGGAAAGCAGTATCACAGGGGTTTTTTTCTCCTTCCCTTTAACAATCAAAATGACTTATGCTGAGGAGTGTGTCCACTTTGACTCTATCAGTATGCTGCACTTGGGGTGAAAAGAAAGAAAAATTAAGAAATTAAATTTCTTCTCTTTTGACTACTGATTTCTCATGGATGTGGACAAGACTGCTGCTCCTTTAAAGCTCCATCACCACTGTCTCTGGACAGCTCCTGCTCTTGTTCACTTTCAAATCCCATGTGTACCAAAATGTGCAAGTGTGAAGTATGTGGTGTCACATCAATGAGAAATTCTGTCTGGTGCAATCATTGGGACTTGCCTGAGTTATCTCAGGGGTAGGGTCGGTAGGACAGAGGACAAGTGAAAGCTCAGAACAAGGTATTTGCTTCTCCTGAGGAGGAGGAACAGCAGGACCTGACAACTAATGGCCTGTCCAGGAACAACTGCTCCATCCCTAACTGAGGATCACTGTAGAGCTATGGAGAGTGCTCTTGGATCTCCAGAGAGACACATCAGTGGAGCAAAATACATAGTCAGACTAATTTATCAGTTTAGGCAGATGATGAATGGGACCTGCCTCTCAAAAGATGCATAGAACAGTGGAGTGATCTCTGTGAAAAGTTAATTCAGTAAATGGGTTTTTTTTTCAGAATTGTGAACCCTTCTGAACATATACTTGCAGCATTTGTTCTCTCTTGACTTGTAAGAGTGGGAAGTGCTGTCTTTCATCATTGTGGAGCAGAGAGACTGTGGAGCTGTCTAGGCAGAGTTAGTGGTTACATTTACCTACTGTACTAAAGTGCCTGTGCTGCTTTGGCAGTGTGCTGATCCTGGAGACAGAAAAGTCATCCTTGTGCACTGCTGTACGTCTACACCAATGTCCTCAGCCTCTCACAGCAGTACAGTGCCTCAGTCTGGACAGCTAGAAGCACACATAGATAACCTATCTGCTGGCCTGAGCTAACAGACTTCCTCAATGAGCTGGAGGCTATAGAGGCTGGAAGATGTGCTGTGTAGGCATCAGAGTAGCTGGGTCTCTCCTGTGTATCATTGGGCTATAAAGGACAAAACTTGGTCCCATGCAGTCACAGTACTGTAGGTGTTGTGTCCTGTGTTGTGTGTCCATGCCTTCATCCACCCTCCCCTTCCTTCTGCCCTCCTGCCCCTGGCTTCCACTCTATAGAAGGGATGAATGATGGGGTTGGGTTTTTTCCTCCTCTTTCTGTGCCCTCTCTCTGTGCCTCTGATTCTCTGTTGCCTTTTTTCATTCAGGTGGGTGATGCCTGGTTTGCATAGCACCTACAGACACTTGTCACAGCAACCTTACAGGGATGTCTAGGCTTTTCAGCAGCAAGTGAGGCTCTTGCCTTACTAGCATTCTTTCAGTTAACTGCAGGGCATGAACATGGGAAAAAGGAGATAAAAAATTGTGTTATCACAACTTTGTGTCAGTACATTATACATAAATTACAGTCATCAGGATCGCTTAATCTGGTGTTAAATGTGTCTCACTGAAGAATGCTTGGCTTTTTGAGTTTGAAAAGGGTCAGCACTCAACATTCTGCATTTTAAGTGCTCCTGAACCAACAGGTCCCTGGCAGGCTACTTCACTTTTAGCCTCCAGTGAGCTTACCAGCAGCACCCCCCTGCCCAAGCCATGGTTCCTCCATGAGAAGAAACCTGAAATTTTTCCATGCCATGGAAACAGGGCGGCTTTATCAGTATTAATGATAAACAGCCACAGTATTGTGGTTTGACTAGTATGCAAGAATTTACTGTTGGAGTTAATCATGTGTTGAATTTAATATTAAACCCTGGCAAGTTACTTAATAGCTGTCACCTGCGATAAGTGCAACCTGCCTGCATTGCTGCTTGCACGCACTGTTGCTGCCATTTGGCAACTGCTCTGGAACCTTTTAAATGGAATCTGCAGTCCTTGTTGGCTGCCACAGAAAGAAATAGGTCAAAAACTTCCATTATTTTCAAATGACAGTATGAAGCATCTCTAAATATTTTTCCCATCCCATTAATTTTTTTTTAATTTTTTTTTAATTTGTTTGTTAGTTTGGTGGGGGGGGTGTTTGGGTCTTTTTGCCTTTTTGTTTGTTTGTTGGTTGGTTTTTTTGGGTTTGGTTGGGTTTTTTGTTGTTTTGTTTTGTTTTTTGTTGGGTGCAGTCCATGTGGCCTCAGTTTCACGAGGCTGAGGAACAGATTTGGTTGTTTTACATTTAATCTCTTCTGGTGGCTGCAGTAACTTACCTCTATGAGCTGCATGATGTGACAACATTTGAGGTGGATTGACTTATTAAAGCATTTTCTGGCTTTTGGACAGATGCCCATAAGAAAGAGATTAAGCTACATAAAACTACATTTCTGTAACAGTCTTTCTGACCAGCTTATTATATTGTTATACTTTAGAGTGAACTTTGCATAAGCAGCAAAGTTCGTGTAAAACTTTAGTACCTATTCAGGTGCTAGAGAACAACTTTTGGCATGTTAATTTTATTGGTGTGAAATATATTATTTCAAGACTGGTGAAAACAGCAGCAAAAACCAAAACAGCAAAACAAAAAACCCCCTGGACTTTCTGGAGATTTTTGTAAAAAAAATTTGTCTGACTTTAGAAAAATATGAACTTTCACTACAGCTTTCCCAGCACTTAGAAAATCTCTCTCTTGCCTGAATACTCCTCATGGTGATCTTGGTCTCCTTGTCCTCACAAGATTTGAGTGTATTTCCTTTGTTTTCATCTTCCACAGCACTCTTCTAATCTTTGTAATTTCTAATTTCTGTCAAGGTGGGCTGAAGCTGGCCAAGAGGCTCAAGGGTTGTTGGAATGGTTGCAGAGCATGACCACATTAACCTGCTTCTTTAAGTAGCACTTCATCTCTTTGAATTTCTGTAAACTTCTCTGCATCCAGCTCTCAGTANTGTCTCTTTTAATTTCTGTAAACTTGTGAGGGTTTCCTTCTACAAAAACCTTCTCTGCATCCAGCTCTCAGTATCTTGCACTGTTTTCAAGGTCACATAAACTACATGTATGGTCTCCAGCCTTTGTTTATAGTAGACACAGCTGCATAGATGCAGATCATTGTAATCTGATTTTATTGTATTGATATTATACAGTCAGATGATGTTTACTTTTCTATTCATAAAATGGACCCGTGAAACTCACAGGGACACTGTGTAACCTCAGGGTTCAGAATGAGTGACTTCTCTATGACTTATCTGTATAAGCTGCAATTACTGAGAAATGCAAAGTATTAGTTAAAGGAGGGAGGTCAGTACATGGGTAAAAGCTATAAGGGAGCAGAAGGAATCATATGCAAGTTCATATGGAAGTGAAAATTGTGGATGTGCAAAGAGGAGATGTAAATCAGTGAACAGGACCTGGAAGATGGGCTGTACTCTGTACTGAAGATCAGTAAGCTGGTCCTGGCCTGGGAGGAGTCAGACTTGCAAGCGTAGCCCATGTCTCTCTGACACTGTACTGCAGTATTTGTGAGGCCTCGTGAAGCTGTTGTGTGATAATCTATGTGGCTTTTATGCCTGCTTTTGGTATGTGACATGGGAACAGAGAAAAATTTTCCCTGCCTTACAAAATCCTGATAATATTACTGACTTTACTGTGATGTTACTGTGATGTGATGTGTGAAGAGTTGTACCTGTTGTGAGCACTGGTAAACACTCAAATAATTAGGATTTTTTTTTAAATGATGTGTTTGTCATCTAACCACAGAGCAAAACCTGGTGAGCCTGTTGCTCAGCTCTCTCCTCTGCTTGTGTGTTTGAAACAACAGTGTGAAAAGGGCTACAAAGAAGGCAGTTGTATTCCTTTAGTGGAAAATAACATCTGAGCAAAATACAAAAGGACATTAAAAGCTTAAAAACATGACAAAAGGTGTTACTTAGAGCTTAAGTCCGGTGGGATTTGGCATATTACTACTCATCACTGTGATGCAATACTCATTCTGGGGAAGGCACATGGTGCCACAGAGAGACCATCAGGGTATTTTTTAATATGTCCATATATGTATCAATACCAATCACAATTGGATGTGATGCTGGAACCAGTAAAACTTTCACCATAGTGGCAGCCCTACGTTGGAATTAGCATTTTATAAATCCAGGGCCTCAAACATAGTGTGATAAAAACAGAGTCACAGTGGTTATTGTGTTTACCTAATTATGATCTAACCAAGTTTTTCTCTGCATTTTTCCCTTTAGCAAAGTATCCAGAGATCAAGACTCTGATGGGACCAGATCCACATTTAAAGTGGATTGTATCTGGAATGGTTTTCATGCAGCTGCTGGCATGCTACCTGGTGAAAGACTTATCTTGGAAATGGATTTTCTTCTGGGCCTATGCATTTGGGGGTTGCATCAACCATTCCCTGACCTTGGCCATCCATGATATTTCACACAACGTGGCCTTTGGGAACAAGCAGGCCAAGTGGAACCGATGGTTTGCAGTCTTTGCCAACTTGCCCATTGGCATCCCCTATTCTGCCTCCTTCAAGAAGTACCACATTGACCATCACCGGTATCTGGGAGGGGACACCTTGGATGTGGACATTCCCACGGACTTTGAGGGCTGGTTTTTCTGCACACCACTTCGGAAACTGCTCTGGCTGTTCCTCCAGCCTCTGTTCTACAGCCTGAGACCGCTGTATGTGAACCCCAAAGCAATTACACGGATGGAAATTCTTAATGCTCTCGTCCAGTTTTCTGTAGACCTCATCATTTACTACCTGTGGGGGCTCAAACCTGTTATTTACTTAATAGCAGGTACAATTCTTTGCTTGGGTTTTCATCCCATTTCTGGGCACTTCATAGCAGAACACTACATGTTCCTAAAGGGGTATGAGACATACTCTTATTATGGACCTCTGAACTGGCTCACCTTCAATGTAGGCTACCACATGGAGCATCATGACTTCCCCAGCATTCCTGGATGCAGATTGCCCATGGTAAGTATAGCATGAGCATGATTGAGTTGGGTTTTCTGAAAGCTGCTAAACTGTGTCAAAGAAAACACTCCAAATCATAGCAATTGATGAATTTAAGAAAAAAGGGGGGAAAAAAGAGAACAGCTTTTTGGATTTGTTTCTAATTAATTTTAAGCCAGAGATTGAGAGAAACAGCTGTCAAACTGCTGTAATACTTTCTTTGATGCAAACTCAAACATCTGATCCTCAGAGGGGCTTGAGGAATACCTTTTGCATGATAAAATCCTCCAACAAGGCTTTGGATGTCTCAGTTTACATCCCTCAGCCACTAGGTTTCAACTCTTTAAAAGTTTAAAGACCATCTAAAGGGAGGCAGGTGGCAATTGCTACTTGAAATTTGTCTAATGATCAATCTGCTAACTATATTGTTTGATTAACATCAAGGAAAAGTTTTCTGGTTTTGAGATGTTTAGGGGCATGTTCCAGCTTGACACAGATAGCACTGGAAAATAAAGCTGCACTCTCTGTGGCTCCTTTTAGGTCTTCTGCCCCACCCACAGAAACTGAGGAGGCCTGGTCTGTCATTGGGAAAGTGTTGTGGCTTTCCTCCTTTGAAAGGCAAACCCCTTTTTGTTTATGTTTTATCAGTTGTGGGAATCAAATTTGCAAAGCCCAGGTGTCTAGGAATGGTTTTCAATCTCCCTCCAGGTGTGTAGCTGCTCTTGTATGTTTTAATACAAGGGTTCCTCAGCAGGTGCTCACAGTGTTAGAGGTACGTGACTTTGAAGGATAGCTCCTACATACAACTTCTCTGATGTAATAGGAAGGAAACATCTTCCTGTGGGCTGATGCAAAGCTGGGAACTGCTACTGCAATATCCATATGAGATGGAGATAGAGCCGAGGAGCCTGAGGTTCAGGAGCTGTGACCTCCCCATTGCTTTTATCATGTGCAACTTCTGTGATGGCATACCCGGGCAAACCCTACTCTATGGGTTCATGTTCTCCATCACAGAAACACTCCCTGAGAGGAGATTCAAATCAAGGGGAGATTTTCTTGTGTAGAGGAGTGTGGGAAGCCTCTATACTGCCTGCAATTGTGTTTCATTCACTCCTTTGCTGCTGGGGGTCTGTCCTGCAGACACTGCCTAGTCCTGGCGAGGCCCAGAGGAGCTGCTACACAGCCCCCACTCGGATATGAAGTTCTCCTGTGATGCACTCTCATCACTGATACACGTGATAACTCAGCAGGGAAGTACATGTGCTTAGCTTTAGTTTCAAATGTTCAAACTTGTTAGATGGGCTTAAATACTTAGATTACCAAAATGAAAATAGGAGAGAAGGAGGTTAGCTCAGTATCCTGCACAA
Organism: Pycnonotus jocosus; assembly: GCA_013400435.1. Taxonomy (NCBI): domain Eukaryota; kingdom Metazoa; phylum Chordata; class Aves; order Passeriformes; family Pycnonotidae; genus Pycnonotus; species Pycnonotus jocosus. The sequence continues at coordinate 15,553 of VWYP01004746.1, forward strand.
GGGAGGTGAGTGACTAATTGAACTTGCTGGGACTGTTGCTCCAGCCCTGAGTGAGACCTGAAAAACTCTTCACCCACACCACAAATAGTTCAGCCTAATTCCTTGAGGCGGTGCAGCAGCTGGAATTGTCTGCCCTCCTGTGTAAAGAGGATGGAGTTATTAGCTGAATTTCATGGGCTTGTGTTCATGTGTGTTTTGCTTTTTGCAACTGACACTTGCCCAGGGAGTGGAGGAGAGAGCAGGCTTGTCAATCACTGATGCCTGACAGAAATATATGGAAGACTTGGAGTCTGCTGAGTGAGAAATTACAAGTAAAAATTCTATTAAAAAGAATTCTATTCAAAATTTTTCTATGTTCTTTGGCAAAACAGTTCCTGTAGAAAATCCTTTGACCATTAAAACAAATTGGTTACTCTTTTCTGCAAAATGAGAAAAAAGAATCTCTGTCCCTCTTATGGAAAGAGATGAAACAGACCCTCTCTGATTAACTGTAAATCTTGAACTTCATAGCAGGTAAGAAACCTCACTTGCTCTGGTTTGCTTAACCTCCTGGCAAATTCTTCACTCAGCAAAGATCTGTTTTTTCAGATTTAGTCTCTTAGACACTTGAACTTCTAGTGGTTGCATTGTGTAATATAGATGACCTCTCAGTGAGACTATTTTTATTTTTAATTATTGGCAAGTAGAACGTGGAGTTAAGTTCTCTATTTTTAAAGATCTGTCCTGCATAGTTGAGATCAGGGGAGAAATAGGATTTGAGAATGACTGGATCCTAATCTTGGAAAGTAACTGGCTTTTCAGCTTGCTTATCAGGAAAGTAAATTCAGCTCTTTCCTTTGTTACAGGTGTGTCATTCAGAATGTTCTGAGTAATGTGTTTGCCACTGGAAAGACCTTTACCCTAGGACTGTGACAGGTTTGAAAGAGGAAGAATTAGGCTCTGCTCATTAGCTTACGGATATTAAAGATGAGTGACATGGGTGTGCAGTAAGAACTTGTCCCACTAGTATAATGAGAGATTACACAAGAGACCATGAAATTTAACATTGCAATGAAGGACCTGCTCTAAGAAAAACCCCTGTAGATTTAAGACTAGATTAGTCTTTGAATGTAATCTTATAACTATGAAATATTGCATTGTTTATCAAATGAGTGAAGAGATCCATTTTTCATTGTCTGAAGGATTGAGTATATTGTGAAAAGAGGAGATTGGAGAAGAAGGAGGAACTCCACTCCTGGAAGCTGCAATAAAAGCAGCAGTGTTACCAGAGGCAAACTAGTTATTCATTAAGCTTGTGGGAAAAGGAAAAAACATGGTATGAAACCAGATTTATTAGACAGACAAGACTGGAAAACATGGTAGATGTGCTGGTTTTGAATTGCAGATTTCATTAACCCTATGATGGCCAGGAGGGTTAGCTTGAATGCTCAGCATCCTGTGGTGGGGATGTAGGACTATAGAGGGAATTTCTTGTAATAAGCCTTTGAGCATTCTAAATTTTGCAGCTTTGTGTCATACGGATCTCTAGTTTCTATATAGCCCCGGGACAGAGTGTGTAACAGCCATGCTGAAATACTGGGCTGCATTTAACTTCTGTGCCTATCAGATATGAAGAGTAGGAGTATGGTCCTGTCACTGTGCTCTGCAAGCACAGAACCAGAACAAACATTTCAGTCCAAAAGATGTGATTTCTTGCCCTGCCACCTTGACCTACTTGAGGAAAAGCCTCAATATACCAGGTGCCAAGTAATTGTACTGCAGACTCTGCAATCTCTTGTTATCCTTCCCTGATAACAGAATCACAGAATGGGTGAGGTTCAGCCTCCCTGCTCAAACAGGGTCACCCCAGAGCACATGGCACCGGATTGTGTCCAGATGGTTCTTGAATATCCTTGCTGAGAGAGACTCTGCACCCTCTCTGGAACCCAACCTGTTTGTGTGCTCAGTGCCTGCACAGTAAAATTCTTCCCTATGTTCGGGTGGAACTTCCTGGGCATCAGTTTCTGCCCGTCTTGACACCCATCCTCCAGATACTTACAGATATTGATGAGGTTCCCTCTCAGTTGTCTTGAGGCTGAACAGGCCCAGCTCCATCAGCCTTTTCTCATAAGAGAGAAGCTACAGTCCCTTGATTAACTTTGTCACCCTTCACTGGACTCTCTCCAGGAGCTCCATGTCCCTCTTGAGCCCAGAAATGGACACAGCACTCCAGATGTGTCTCCAGGGGGCTGAGTAGAGGGGCAGGATCGTCTCCTTCAGCCAGCTTGCAATGCTTTCCCTAGTGTACCCCAGGATTCCATTGTCCTTCTTGACCCCCAGGGCACACTGCTGGCTCATGGACAGCTTGTTGTCCACCAGGACCCCCAGGTTCTTCTCCTCAGAGCAGCAGGTTGCCCCCAGCCTGTGCTGGTGTCTGGGGTTATTCCTCCCCGGGTGGAGGACCCTGCACTTGCTCCTGTTAAATTTCAGTCAGTTCTTGTGTAATTTTCATTTACAAACTAGCAATGAGTTAAGACCTACAGTTGAAATTTGTAAGGAAGAAGGCAGGGAGGGGTTGAAGAAAATGGACCACCTACAATGCAACATATGGAGAGCTTGAGGAGTAGGATTTTGGAATACTTAATTACAGTGCCATCCTCTTTAAGACAATCTATGATCTGGCCACAAAACTTGGTACCTGGAAACTGCCATCTACAGGTTTTGTACTGTAAGCAGAATGTAGCACAGAGTATGACCCTTCCAGCCTCAACCATACTTACTAGATATCATAGAATCATTAAGGTTGGAAAAGACCTCCAAGATCACTGAGTCCAAACTTTGATCTAATACCACCTTATCAACTAAACCACAGGACTAAGTGCCATTTTGAATTGTTTCTTGAACATTTCCAGGGGATGTGACTCTACCACTTATTTGGTCAACTGTTCTGATGTTTGACAAGTCTCAATGAAGAAATTCTTTCTGATGACCAACCTGAACCTCCCTTGGTGCGGCTTGATGCCTTTTTTCTCTTGTCCTGCTTGTTGCTTGGTAGAAGAGGCCTATGCCCACCTGGTTACATCCTCCTTTCAGGGAGTTGTAGAGAGTGATAAGGTCTCCCCTGAGCCTCCTTTTCTGCAGGCTAAACAACCCCAGCTCCCTCAGCCACTCCTCATATGATGTTGCATTTAAAAGGGAGCCTGCATTAAACCCCAATTTCTTCCTGCCCTCCCACTATTCAGTTTTTCTGATAGACAAGGTGATAATTCTGTTTTATGTATGGAGATGCTGAAAGAAATAATGAAAAATGAGATGTTTTTGCTGGAAAACTTTTGTGTAGATCTATTGTAAATGAGAAACATCTTTTAAAATTCTTTCCTGCCACATGATAGCAAGATGGGAACATGTACCTAACAAATTTCCTTCTTTTCCATAAGAAAACCCTTCAGAAGTCCCCCATCTAAGTGCATTCATTAAATTTTCTCTTTCCTCCATTCCTTATTGCAGTTTCACCTTCCCCTTTCCATATTTTCTGTACATCCCATACAGCTGACCTGCCCAGAGACTTTGCAGTGGTGCAAGTGGTGCCTGTCTACCTGTACAAGGTTCTGCTCATGTTTGCAGAAGGCATTGGGCTGAACATAGGCAGGCTGCTTATTGGCCTCTTCTCTGGGCCATTTTTAGCTACTTTGTCATCGCTACTTTTCCTTTGGAGCCAGAGGACACAGCCTGAGACACTGTTCCTAGGAGCTGAATTGGTTTCTGTGAATCTTCAGCCTTCTTACTTCCATGTGCAAGGGACAATATAGGAAAACTTCCTGAAGCTCTTGTAGTGGTCAGAATATAAAGTGGTGAAGAGCTCTGCAGAATAATGTAACTGCTTAAGAAAACATGGTCTGGTTCAGAGGGCAAGAAATACACAGGGCTCTGCAGAAGAGGGGAATGGTAGACTTGCCATATGAACTTGGGTAGTGTAGATGAGGGCTACACTACAGCTGAAAGGCAGAATTCCGGCAGAATTTCTAATATGGAGGTGGAAGGAAGGTCTAAGCAACTGTGTGCTAGGTAATGACCATGTCAGAGCTAGAGTGAAGCTTTTGAAGCTGAGTATCTGAGCCCCCCTTTGTGTTTGCATCAGGCCTCATGAATAGCCTTCATTCAAGGGAGCTTACTGTTGAAATAGTTCTCCCTCTCATCCTCTGGCTATTTCAATTATTGGCTGGGAAAAGGGAGGATACAATACCCAGATTAAATTATTTCTGACTGGGGTTACAGAAGGAGCATGGGGAACTAAATCTGCACCTCCAGAGACCTTGGAAACCTGGAAATCACCCTTCTTCCAGTCATTAACAAATATCTCTAAGGAGAAATCCTGATATTGTCTGAATCCCATTGAAAATTAAGTACTTTGAAGTACAAATCAATGCTTTAAAGCAGGATAGAGAAAATTATTATGAAGTTGGAGGTATTCAGTGAAAGACAGAATACAGTCAGATCTGAACTGAATCTTCCATCTCCAACACACCACTACCATGCCAGGAGCACAAGGAGTGTGTAAGGGACAGAGGTACAGAGTTAAAAGATCTTAATAACTCTTGTACATTATCCAACTTACTTCACAAAGAAGTGACTGCCAGGAAGCTGAATTAATGAGGTAATTAGCAGGGAGCCATACTAGCTTATAATTTAACTTTCACTGGAATTCTTACCTTTCCACAAACAGTCAAATGCTGGGCTAAGGTTCCACCATAATACCCCGGGTGGTGATAAGACCCTCTTCCTTCCTGCATGATGATTTCTGTGTAACCCTGTCTCTCTTCACTGGAAGTCTGCACTGTGCTCAGTGTAGCTGGCTTTAAAATTCTGCAGGTTTTTTAAAGAGAGGAGTCATGCTGTCCAGGAAGACAAACTACTCTATTCTAGAGCTTTGTTTGTCTAGGAGGTGGAGCTGCAATAAAACCATGCCCAAGCAGTTACGTGCAACTGTACTACAGTTAACAGATTCTGCTGCTTCATAAATGTGTTCAAAAAGCAAAGTATCTAGTTGGAGCAGGAATAATAACTGATAACTTGGGAATCCTCACAGTCCCCTGAACCTGCCAGCTTTGAAACCTCTCTGTCCTCTGGCTCTGGCCTAGCTCCCACTACAAGCACCACCCCAATGATGCACAGTGCTTTTCTGATGGCAACAGTCTTAATACTTTGGGAATTATAGCAGGGATGAAATTTTATTAGATTTGTGACCTAATAATGAATGTCACAGTATTTTTAATATCAGACTGAGTTGAACAGACCACCCCTGCAATTTTCTTTGCCTGCTGGAGGAACCCATTTCTTGGATTTGCATCATGGTAGAATGCAGGGCAGAAAACAAAGTGTAGTCATGGCTGTCTGTCATTTTCTCAGTTGTTAATTCTCTCTTACCCAGAACTCTCAATAGAAGAATATTACAAATGGCAAACGGGGCTTTAAATTTAATGTGTTGGAGTCTTGGCAATTGATAAAGTGGATAAAGTGCCTCATTGTGGAGATCCCATCACCCCTGAAATGAGACAAAATAGTTCTGACTGAAGGCAGCAATCCATCGTCTTTCAAATTATGACACTGTGAGGCAAAGCTTACATCAGAAATCTGCTAAGAAGTATCTGAATGCATTTAAGTACATCTCAGTTGGCTGAGCTTCAGAAGCTCACAAGCAATAACAAGTAATTTCAGGTAATGGCTGTGCTATCAGATCTGCATGTGAAGGTTGAAACACACCTGACTCTGTGCAGCCAAACAGCTCATTCTCTCTCTTCTTCTTCCAGGTGAAGAAGATTGCAGCAGAATACTATGATAACCTCCCACATCACCAGTCCTGGATTCGAGTTCTGTGGGACTTTGTTTTTGATGACACTCTTGGTCCTTATTCAAGGGTTAAGAGACTGTGCAAGCTGGCAAAGGAAAGCTAACAGGGTAGCTCCTCCTGCTGCAGTGGTGTGTGTTTGTTCATTCCCATGACTTCCGTTTTCTGCAGAAATAGAAGGAGCTTTGTGTGTGCCGAATTAAAGTTGGTCCATGCTGCTTATGCCAAGACGATGGGTGTGAAAATGAAGCAATTTTAGACAATTGATACCTTTTATTAAAGGATATTTGTATATGTAACCCTCAGAACCTAGATTAGAGTGAACTGTGATGATGTGAACTTTTGGTCTAGGCTTAGAATTAACTTCCTGGGACACACATGCTTAAGCCAAAGTTTTAGCTTTGTCTAGCGTTTGCCGTGTGTTACGTGTGAACGTGTGTGTGTAGTTCAGGTCTCATTTCTCTTGATGCCAGATTGGAAGTAGATGCTCTGTGTGCACAGGACTGTGGAAGCAGGGAAGACTGGCATGCAGAAGTAAATGATACTCTCTGGAGAACACAAGGGTGCTTTTAGCTCAATGTCATGTCTAATCTAATATCTTCTGATAATTGCTAATAGCAGAAATTTTATATATGCAATGGAATAAGTTTATATTTTTGTATGACTGTAACATTATTTTAGTAGCTGCTGTTTGATTTTTATTCCAGGGCTTTGTCTAAACCTTTTCTAAATGAATTTCCATTCTTAGGATCTAATACTATTGCTAACTGACAGATCTGAACTGTGGCAAGGAACAATCCTTTCTTTAGTCTTCCACCTACTTCCTGATCAGCAGCACGGATGTGCCTCTGGAGGAACCGGGTGGTCCTTTCTCGTTCACCTTTTCAACAGTATTCATAACTTCATGTATCTCATCTTTTTCCCTACTCTAAGTCCTCTGGGGAAAGGAGAGGTTCTAGTTTTAATTTTTCCTTGGCAAAACTCTTAGCATGCCTGGTCACCTTTCTTGGTCTCCTCTATATTACATCCTTTCTGTGCATGGGAGTTAGGAGTACATGCCAGTGAAGACAGGGAGATCTCTTCATCTTCACGGTGGTATTTGTTCCTAACTGCTTTCAGAATAATGGCAATTTTTTTTTCTCTGTCATTCAAGGGACACAGCTTGACATTTAGGAAGCACATGATATTCCAGCTATGTAAAATTGCCACTGGTGATGTTAATGGAAATATGGAGATGGGAAAATTTCTCTCTATCTCTTACTTGGTGCTATTGACATTAACTTTCATCTCTCATTTCTACCCACTGGCATACTTTCTGCCTGTCCTCTTCAGTTATAAACTTCTAGCTATCCTTAATAATTCTGTACCATCAAAAACCTTAATTAACATAACCTTTCCCCAAGCAGAACAATATCTTGGGAGTCAGGAATTCAGATGCCATCTAGTAAATTCCCTCTACCATGGAAAACTGGCAAAATATTTCTGTCCTTACAAAGTGGTTAAAAGAGAGATATTATATATATATAGATATTTGCCCTGTAACCGTCTAACAGTTTGGGTTTTTTCTTCTGGAAATACATGGCTGTAACAAAGAAAAAGATTATTGTGCGGCCTCATTGGTCCCTTAGAGTATGTGATTACCTGGGAAACCTGAATTCCTCCCTAAACACGATTTTGTTCCTTCCTTCAGCAGCACTGGATCCAGTGAGCCAGTCTGTCTGTTCACTAGGCAGCTGAGATAACCTGCAGCAATTTAGGTTCCTCTTCCATTTCTCCATTCTCCATTTTTCTCACCCATGTGATTTTGGCAGTTGGGTAAATAAATACCCAGGCTTGCTGAGTAGATCAAGATCATTTGTAATACAGGGGCTGAACACCAGTTTATTCACCAATACTGTTTTGTGCTTTTTGATAAGAAGAGCAAGAATGGGGCTCCCTCCAGCCTTTACTGGTTCTTCAGTGATGAACATACTTAAGACATTATATCTTAGCTATTAAAGCTACTTTTCTCCTAAAAGAACAGGTGCTGGTGTGGGAACTTCCATTACTTTTGTATCAGTGCTCATGTCAGGGAATTTCAGTTTTTTATTAATTTACTTCAGATTTGCTGACACTCTGATCATGTATTCAACTTCCCATGTCTTTAGCAGCTGTTCCTCAACTCTCTTGTCTAACTTAATAAGTTAATATAAAAACCACAATAAAGATTATGCTATCTTCCACAATCTGACTGTTGTTCTTATCCTCTTTGATGAGTGGCTTTACACTGTAGTTGCCTTACTCAGCTATTTCATGATCCAGTCACCCATCTGCTGTGGACTACTAACCTAGCCTGACCCAGAGACTCTGGTGTGAATGATCCAACCAAATTGTCAGCCACTCCTTCACCTGCCTCCCACCAGTATTTCCATCATGGTCCCAACTTGCTTAGCTGGGCAGCCCCACAGCCCTCCTGCTCAGCACTGTCCATCTCAGCAGGAATTGGGAGTGGCTGGAAGCCTGCAGTGCCTGCAGATGTGCAATGTGAGTGGGGTGCTGCTGGGGAAGGCTGTGATCCTGTTCTCTCTATGGGCACTTGTCTTTGCTGCTGCCAGTTATGTTGGCAGGAGGGTTTTTTCATAACCACAAGGCACATGGGTCTGGGTTAAAAGTGTGTTAGAGCTATGTATAGTTTTATTCCCTTGGCTTAAAAATTGATCCAGATCTCCTTTGTTGTTTGGGCACACTAAGGCTCTGGCAAATAGCTGTGTGATAGGAAGGACTGGAGAGTGATGTCCCCTTAGATTTCTGCTATATAAGATGCCTGTGGCCTGCCTTGTTGCAGTGGCTCAACAAGCCCAGTATGAAAGGACACCCTTCTCTGCAGAGGCAGCTGGCAAACTGAATTACTGTCTGGGAGGAGAGAATCTTCTGGTAGCGCCACTACTGGAAATAAGCCACCTTGCACATCCCTTGTCACTAGAGCTGGGAACTGGCACAGTGCTAGTGATGCCAGAAGTGCTCCCCTGCCCCTGTCAGCCAGGCTTCACCTTCCACCCCACACACCTTGCTCTCACTGTTAAGTGGGCTTGTGCAAAGTTCAGCTTATGATGTTGTAATTATATGAGGCCTGCAAAGGTAATTGAAGAAAGTAAGAAAATCCCATTTACAGCAGCTGGCTGTTGTTAACACAGGGGCATGCCATATCCAGGCTGTACAACATGGTTATTGCTGACCTTAGGCAGAATGCCACATTCCAAGGGAAACATGAACCACACCAAGCACCAACTTCCAGAACCTTAATTAGGATTACAGGAGAGTTTCACGAAACAGATGTGATCTTGAGCAGCAGCAGTTTTGAAGGGTATTTGCCATTATCAGGTATGCCATTAAATGGGTTTGTAATTAGGAAATGCATGAGCTACTGTGAGACATTTATGCAAGAGAGTATTCTAATCTCTGCTGTTACTGAAGCTTGTCTGGGTTGTTCATACTGGGATGGCTCCTTCTTGTGGTCCTGGGGTTGTGGCAATGTGGTGCACATCAGTGTCTGCCTGCTTTAATTCCCACGTGGAAATCTTTATCCTGCTCTTTAAACTCTTACTTGCCTTCTGTTTGCATTAAACAGCTAACAAACATCAGTTTCAATCTGGAGCTCACCACTGCATTAAACTCAGATTTCTCCTGTATTTAATCTACAGTATAATCAGACTGTGAAAAAAAACCATTTCTAAAAGGCATTTGGGTTGAAGATGGTGAACACCCCAAAACGAAAAAGGTAACATTTTAGAGCTGACTGCCAAACAGGACCCATCCTGCCCCCTCTCCTGGGTCTCCTGTAGCAGGCTGGCTGTCCCTCCTGCCTGCTCCACCAGCAAGGGGACAGTCACAGGCTCTCCTGGGCTGCTGCATCAGTCTCTGCTTCCAAAACCAATCCTCGGGGCCTGGAAATAAAAATAAAATCTTCATGGAAGCTTGAAGAAATGAAGAGGTCTTGGTAAATACTTGACAGGTTTCAACAGCTGAACACCAATCCCTTGGCTTTTGCACGAGGTTACCAGAAGATGGTATCAAGACAGCTGCCACGCAAAGCTTGCACCAGACTAAGTCAAGCAGAAATTCCCAAGATTGCTCTGATGGGAAGAATGGCTGTAAAGGAAACAATTGCATGGCTTGGATGATATGACTGGCTATGCACTGTTAAGTGTTCAGTGTCCTCTTCCAGTAAAGATCAAGACCTGCACACCATTAACAAATGACTCCCCTTAAGTCCCTAGTCAGCAGTGCTGTGCCTGGGATTTCAGTTTGTATCCACCAAATACCTTTGGCAGCCTTGTTCTGCATAAACACCTCCCTTTTATTACTGCAAATCTGCAGGAGTGCAGATGATGGGACCTGTGGTTTTTTTCAGTGACAGCAGCAGATGTGGTGGGACTGAGAAGAGCCTTAAGCCACTGTCCTTCACTTGCTTTGGCCAAAAGCTCCTGAGGTTGTGGCAGCCTGTGCAGGACGTGGTGCTCAGCCAGAGATGTGAGAGGGCTGGGCAGGTGAGGGCCAGGTCTGCCTGTGAGAGAAGGCAGGGCTGCTGCCATTGCACCACTCAGGCTCTCTCCTCGTGCTCTGCAGTGCAGGAGGCAGAGCTGCCACCCCACAGCGAGTGAGTCACCTTCCTCTTACCACCCAGTGACACAGAAGTGCAGGAGCTCAAGGGACAAATGAAACAAACAAAGGCAGGGCCGTGTGGACAATAAACAGTTTATTACCAATATGAACACAGATACTGTGATGCACTGACGTACCATTTTTTAATATTGTGATAACTCTGAGACAAAGAACTTGTTGGCTGACAACTAAACATGTCTCTTTCTTCTGGTGATGCCTCAATACATTTCTGTTGGCAAAGGATCTTCATTTACATTGCAGACTACTAGTAAAATTACTTTGAAGTCATCTATCAAAAGCAAATGGTTCACGTGTGTTCTTATCTACTACTAAAAAGAAAGGTAATACATTTAAATAAGCAAATACAAAATACAAAAAAGGCTGACAAATCCAATGTGCAGTGTCAGATGAAATCTAAAAAATCCAGAAATTTAAAATTTAATAATCTTTAGATTAAGACTTGTAAAATGAAGCGAATCCAAGGCAGCAGCAAGCTTCAAAGTGTGCTGAGTCTGCTAATAAAAAGGGTGTAAGAACAAAGACAGTGCCGGTGTCCTCTCTCACCATCTTGCGTGACCTTGGTACACTTAGAAATGATCCAATCTTCCTAGCATTCTTAGTACCGTCCAAATGCTTTGCAATCATTATGTTGTACTGATTCTACTCAACTCCTGCCGTATGGCTAGAAAACCAAATCAGAAAGTTAGTGCATAAAGTTACATCCAGGGTGATGGAAAAGGCTAAGTACAGAGGTTGCAGAAAGTACACGCTGGTAAAAGGATGAGTGGAGGGTAAAAGGATGAGTCAGGGTAAGCAGTCAGCTGCTGGCTTGCAAACTGCAGTACTACTGTAAGAAGTTGCATCTGTAGTGTATGTGAATGCCTTATTTTGCACTGGAATGGACTAGGGAGGCTCTGAGGGCCAAGCTGCTGGGACAGTAGCGTATGGACAAGGGTCTCTCCAACTGCAAACTGCCTCGAGGTGTTGTGAGCACAAAGATCTAGGGCAAGGGCACAGGGAATGGATTTTAGCTGTTTTACAGTCTCCTCTTTTTCCCTTTCCCTGTGAATCTAAGGTGGGGAGTGCAGGGTGTGGACATGCATCTTCATATGCCCTAATGTGGCCATCAAATGGGATTTTTGCTGTGCATTTCAAAAATACCTTCAGTTGTAAACTGCAGAGCAATTTATAAAAAATGTACTGATATATTTGGTACAGCTGCTGTACTTTTCAATGAATTATAAAAATATGTGGTTATTTGGAAAGCTGTAATGGAGTGAAGGTCTGAAATAACTCTTCAAGCATAGGAAACCTACAGAAGATTTTTGGGAAGGATTTTCAGTTAGCTTCCTTTGTCTCCTCCTCATCCCAGACCTGTGTGGCCGGCAAGCTACAAGAGATTTCACGCTTGCTGATTGTGATAAATTGATGTGTCATGGGCTACAGGCAGGCCCTTTCTCACCCTCCCACCTGTGAGAAACACCAGCCAGCGAATTTCTCATAGGCTGGTGGTAAAAATGCTCATCAACAGCATAATAAAGGATGTAAAAGCAGTGTTATGGTCAGAGCTCAGATAAGGTAGATGCTTGTTCTTCAAATGTGTGTATAAATCAGAGCTGTTCAGAGAAGTCTGAAAACACCAGGGAACTCTCTGCGGTTCCTATCATCTTATCTATGGAAAATTAGTCATAAAGATGAGAAAAATAATAATTTTTCTCTTTCTTACCATCAATTATCTCCTCTTTCACTTTGTGTAACTCTCTTACAACTTCCTCCAATATTTCCTGATGAGACAAAACACAAGTCAGCTGCTCAGAATTTCCTTCTAACTGGTGGAAGAAAATGCAAGTTTAACACGGTTGTGCTTGTCCCCCACCTCCACTGCTGGTCAGAGCCTAGCACTACTAACAGCTACCTCTGCACTCCCAGGCACAGAGGCTGAAGATGCTTGGCATATCTACTTGCACATTTCTGTGCAGACACAATGAGGAAATAGCAGTGAGATTGTGCTCTCTTGCTGCTCACCAGCTAGCCCTTCTCTAGGCACCTAGTTGTAGAGGAAATCAGAAGACTGAACAGCCGTTTTGCTTGTACAGCGCATGCATGGGGGAAAATGGGTAGCTTGCCAAATCTCTAAAAGTGCCAATGACATTTTCACTCACCTGTTTCATTCGATCAAAATCTAAGGCATCCATAGCCACATCATTGCTGCTGCTCACTGGCTTCATCCTTGAGAAATGGAAGAAAAGCATAAAAAAGCCAGTCAGTTCCCTGCAGTGTGTGCTAAGCTGCACCCACCTGATGGTGTGGATGAAATCCACCCCAGAGTGGGAGCACCTGTGTTCAAGTCCTAGCTAGGAGGCTCCCTATTGTGCTGCTCAGGAATATTTGGCAGCCAGAGAGCAGCACTGCTCCTGTATGCACAACCTGACTCTCAAAGATGCTGTGAACTTTCTTTAATTTTATTTTTTTAGTGTGTATAGGGAATCTCGATGATTTCAGATTAGAAAATGCTGAGGGGAAAAAGCCAGTTAAACACTATGTTTTATTATGGCATTTGCAATTTGCAAGCTAAATGTCTGGTTTTCTCTCACAGTCCCTTTTCTGTACAGCAGCCCTGTTCTGGCAACCTAGGCTTTCACTGGATGCTAAATTAAGTAGATTACAGCTTAGAAAAATATTATTGGGAAAATAATAACCCACTAATCCTCTCCTTGGAAAACTTGAATGAGTCAAGTGTGGTTTGTTGATATTGTTATGTATCACAGTAATTTTTTATTGACTCAGAAACAAAAACAAAGCCTTAATGGCTAGTGCACCTGAGTATTATCAGTCTTTCTGCACAGTATTAGTCAGTGGGCTGAGCCATGATGACATCTGATAAAAGAAATTAAGGAAATAGAAGCTGTTTGCCTTTCTCTTTTAATCAGTAACTCTAAAACATTTAAAAAACTAACCAGCCTAATACAAAGGCTTCAAATAACTTTGCCATCATCTTTGAGCTCAACTGGGGGCTAGTGGAGATGCTGCTGCTCCTGAGGGTTGCTTGGTCTTGCAAGCCTTCCTTGGGAAATCTTGACATTTGTCCTACCATCTCACAGCTAATGGAATTAAGAAAGATCCAAATGCCATCAAACTGATCAGGAATGGAAACAGATCACCACTGAGAGCTTTAGAAACCTGCCCTGCTTCCCCCACAGAAGTCTTTCAAGCAAGCACTATTACTACTGAGCACTACTCCAGGTGCTAAACTAGGAAAGCATTTTTCCCCACTGAACTCCTCCCAGGATGCAATGCCATTATAAAAGATAGCTACTGAAATGTGATGGCTGCTTTAAATAGCCCATGTTTCATTCCCATTTGCAAGGAGGAAGAATGGTCTTCTTCCTTCTATTTGAAGCTCATGTATTTCCTTGAACCAACATGTTTCACTGGTTTTAGGAGAGCTGGCAAAACTATATTTTGCTATAGTAACACTGATGCATCCCTTTGAATGTTTGGGCAGAACATGTTACAGCATTTTTAACAAAGCAGCAAGTATGTGCAGATAGTTGCCATTGGCAACTTCTCTCTCTCCAGACTGTCAGCACAGTGGTATACCTAACAACGTAAAATAAGGGACACCTCTGTGCTGTAAATACTAAACATTTGTAAGCCTGTGTTCTACCTCCTTATTCAGCTCATCCATCCATCTCAGTGTCCAGTAACACCAGGTGGTCCTGGACCAGCATGGGAAGCAAGCCTCTCGAGCTGTCCAACATCAAACTTTATCCCTATCTTTGTGATTAAAAACATGGGTGCTGGTCTTGAAGCTTGGCTATTCTGACTGACAGGACTTCTGGAGTCCTACTTTAGGTTTCTTGGCTTTTGACACCTGCTAGTTTTTGTTCCCCATGTGTCTGAAAATCTGTCTGTGGTGGGGCCTTTTTACATCTTGATTTTATTACCAAGCTTCACTCTCCTTTCCTATGCACCCACTGCAGTTGCATGGGTAGAAGAATAACTTCCCTCATCCCAGCTGCAAGCTCTTCAGATCATTTCTGCTTTTGCTTTTTAATTTCTGCAGAAGTTGGGCTTCGCCTATTGGCAGTGTCACCATGAACCTGCTGTAGAAAGATGGTCCAAAACGTGATTTCCACATGGCAGAGCACTGCCAGACCCGTGTCTCTGAGTCACACACACATACACAGATGGTTTAAGTGCTGGTTCCAGTGTGATTAACATCTGTAATGCCCAAGTGAGCAGGGGGCTGTTTCCATGGAACAAACCTCTGACACGACACCTTCACACTTTGTGCAGCGACAGACAAAGGAGATTGCAAGAGAATGAGTGAAAGACGCAGCAGGAGACAAACACTAGTGCTGAATGATGGGATGATGAGCCAAAGGACAAGCCAAGACAGTTAAGAAGCCAGGCAGTTAGCCAGTACCTAGAAGACACGTGGGATTGTGTGGGGCTCTTAGCTTCACAGCTCTTCACCACGGATGGATTTCTACAGCAATGGAATGAAACGAGACATGAGTCGTGCGCGTGCCACAGGGACAGCGTGACCATCCCGCCTGCTGGCCAGCCGCAGGGACACCCCGTGCAGCTCACCTAGAAAGTAATGAAGATACAGGCTTTTCAACAGAATTGCTCCTTTCCCATGGCTTCTTCCCAGAGTCTGAAAAACAAACATGGAAAGTGAGTTTATTATTTTTGCCATAAAAATAAAAATATCCTGACGTTGATTGTCTTATACAGCTGCTTTCATTCAGTGAGGATGAGTGACTTAGGAAAAGAACCAGGAAAATGAGATTGCTGAATGAGTGCATTTGCCTACATTATTGGGAGAGCATTGGCAAAATTCTGCTAAGTGATCCCTTTAATTAGAGACCACATAGTTAAACAATACTAAAAAGAAACGAAACTGGAACAGTAGGAAGAAAAGTATAAATAATTTCTACTAGGAAATGCAGGCTAATTGCTGCAAGGCTTACTTTATTCAGTACAAGATTTATTTATATTTTAAGTTAGGAAGTCTTAGGCTTTTTGTCTGCATAGTTGGCAAAAAAAGTGGGTGTATGTAAAAAAGGGCAGTAAGACCCCACTATGCAAACCTCCACATAGAATTTATTTAATGTTTTGTACATCTGACTCACAGAACATTCCCAAAAAGGTGTACTACATAACCCTTATTGCTGAAAGTGCTTCCTATCGACCCAGTCTCCTCCTAAAATAAACTGTTACAGAGATTCGACAACTTTATATACAAAGATTCACTCTGTGAGGTCCTAAAAAGCCTTTTAAAAGAATTACAGGCACTCCCAGGAAATCTCTCGATCTCATTTACATACACTTTTCTCCTGGCTTCCTCCCCTTCCCTTGCAAAGCACACAAGTCATGGCTTTATTCCAAAAGGAAGCTGGAATGGTTAAATAATCATTCCCTTGGGAGAGATTTCTCTCAGCATGCATGAAAGCCAAGACTGATGCAGGGATGAATGTGCATGCTTGCAGCTCATCTACTCAGATACAGTTATTTCAATTAATTGTAGGAAAAACAATTTCATCTAGGAACTCTCTGCAACAAACTATTAGATTAAGGAAGAATAGCAGTTTGAGATCCAACCCCCAACTGTATAGATCAAGACATCTGCATTATAGAAAGTAAGATAATACAGCTTTTTTCTCTTAAAGGATTTAGGTGTGTGATGTTGAAGACACAGATTCTCAGCTACATGTCTAACTAAACTTTCTGTCTTGCAATTTTCTTGACTGTGAAGCATATAAAAGTCATATTTTCTTGCTGAGTACAGTTTTTAAAACAATAGGTATTTGGGAATTTTTTAGTTAGTTAGTGCTGCTGCACTCAGAACTAGGACAATGAATCCAGAATCTAGAGGTGGTGGAGAAGACTAGATTAAGAAGACAACTACAATGCCAGCAGTTTAATACCTGAGGAATTTTGCTGCTGCTGGGCAGAGCCTCGTGTACTGGTTGAAGGAGAGGTACTAGCATCATCCTACAAAGAGAAAAACAGGACATTACTGAGTTTTGGGGATGAAACGTAGAGTCCTCTTCTACTCTGGAGACAGCTGCAGCACATGTGGTACAAAAGCAAGTTTCCTCCCTGTCCAACAGACACTGCTGCCAAGGTATGGGCTCAAGGTCATTTAAGCTTTAACTTTTCTCACAAAAAATGGATGGCAAAATACATCCTTTTTATTTTAGTTAATGTGGACACCTTTTCATGATAACACTCAATCACTCTTATCTCTGTATTCCAAACCAGGTGAAACCACTCTAAAGTGCTGTCTGCTGTTGCCTAAATACAAACCATCCATTTCCCAAATTTAGAAACTCTCTGAGATATGGAAATCAAGCCACCTAAAGGAACAGTTGCTCACATCCCAGTCCTTCATCCCAGGACAGCCACCAGTACCAGAGAGAGGGGTTCAGGTACTAACAGAATGTAACTAAATCAACCAGTATTTCTCTTATTATTTAGAAGACTAAACACTTCATCAGAGATTTGGACTCTTTTATCTCAGATGACAGATCATAAACCATTCATCCATGTATTTGGCATGACAATATTATCTTGCAACCCTCAAAATATACTCAGGCAAAACATCAGCTCTTCATTGTCAAATGGAATTGCACCCATTTTGAAAGAAGACACCTTGAACATGAAATGTACTCAAGACACAAATTAAACAGATGTTCTTTAAAACGCTTTTCTAAACAGATTGGTGCTATTGAAAAGCTTGATTGAGGATATAAACTAATGTAGAGTTTCAAGGAGAGAGAATAAGGGACAGAAAGCAGAGGCTGGCAAGTTAGAAGCTAAATGGTGCCTTTCATCTCCAAGTGTATGGTTCCAAACCAGCTTTGGGGCACGATTAAGAGCAATGGTTGCATAGCGGGTTCAACAGGCAAATTCCATACTTGAAGCAAGCCTCAAGGGACATGCAAAAAATAGCTGCTTTTCTCCTAAAACAGTGAAAAGTGCTTATTCCTACTCTTCCTACAAACCTTTTTGCTTGGGGCAAGACCTAGATTGTTTTAATGGATTTCCTACTGAACAGCTTTGTCTTTGGAGAGAACATCTCTACGCAGGCAATATGAGGCACACAGGATGCTTTATGACCTTGCAGCTGTGGCAGAAAGCCTTCACAAGGTTACTGGCCAGCAACAGGAAAGCTGAATGAGCAGCAGCCTGGAAAAGCACCACATTGGGAAGGACACAGTGCAAATCCTGCCCTCTCCCAAAACAAATCTTTCACTCTTTACCAGTTCAACAGGTAAAAAAGTGTTCTCATCTGCATGTTGAACTCAAAATTGTTGCATGAAGTTCAGTCTACAGACTCAGTAAAATAAAACCGCTTGTATAATTGCTTTTGTGGGAGAGAAATTAATCAAAGTTCCCCAAAGTTGTCCAAATTCTATCTCAGTTTAGTGTAGCTACCATGGTCACGTATTTTGACTTCTGCATGATCTAATGGTTAATACACTATTTTCCCTTCTTGCACCAGGCACATTCTCTGTGCACTCTCGGGTCTGAAGGGAGCTGATTCTTGCTTTGCATGTAAGTTGACAATCCAAAGTTACACTGCAGGGCTGATGGTCCACTTCAGCTTAGCTCAAGCCTCAAATATAAAATAAGGAACATGAACTTTATCTCACGTTAACTTGCCAGAAGGTCCAATGCGCCTTCTTACAGGGCAAGAATCCTGTTCCCTACAACTCTGGGCTTAGACCATGAAACCTGGTTTCATTAACCTGGTTTAGACAATACCTCCCCTATGAATAAAGCAGCTGTTCTTGTTTATAGGGTGCTGTTCCCAGGAAAGGTGGGTGCAGTTACACTTGGCTTTAGATCAAATGTGAACATCTATTCCTGGACCAGCACTGCTTGCTATTGCCTGCCAGACACGGTGAATGAGCACAGGACTTTGGCTTACAAGGAATCTGCAAGAGCACAACAGGGAGGAGTGTTTCACTTACGTTTTGGCTTTCCTCTTCCTTTCTGTCAGCCGGCTTGTCTGACTGCGACGCTGCTTTCCTCCTTTGCAAAGGAACAGGAGACAGGACACAGTCAACCCTCCAGAAACAATCTTCATGGGAACACTGATTCAGCCTTTGGTGGGAGTTACTCTTTATTTAGCTCATCCCAGAGAACGTAACAATGGCTGGATGTGTTGGTTGTGTAGGACTGGGGTGGAGGTGAAGAATCCAAATCCCATTGACACAAATCAAGGAGAGGGGCAATATTTTGAGATGGTGTTTAACAGAGGAATGCAGGGTGCAGAGCATAAGGAAATGTGATGAAACAGAGGGAGGAAGCAAAGCTGGGTATGAAACTGGGTGAGAAAAGGATGGCTTCTCTCCAGGGTTCAGAAAGTCCTGGCTCCTGGGTCCTAAACAGGAGGAACAACTCACCCCCCACCAGGGGTTTCAGAGGACCAACCCTGCCCACAGCAAGTGGCTCAGGAGGGTATTGCAGGGATGACACTATTCTCAACCAGATCCAGTGCCAGTTTGTCCCCTGTTTTATATTCCCACATCCCTGGTCCTGCACAGAGAAAGGGCTGTAGCAGTGCTCCCACACCATGGGAAAACTGTCAAAAAAGCCCTTCAAGCCAGGTCCACCCTCACTGGGAGAGATTGGGCACCATTTCTGCTCAACCAAGACCCCTTCTTATCTCCAGGGTGGGAGAACTCTGGCTGGAGACCAGGAATCAGGAAACCAGCCCACCTGCCTGGCTCCCAAGACCCTTTGGTGAACAACAGGGGATTATTTTTGTCTCAAAAACACTTCAAAGGCAGCAGAGCTCCTGAGCCCTGTAGTCCCAGGGGCAGCAGTGTTGGTGCTGCCTACAGAAGCTGAGTGAGGACCTGGGACCCACTCTCATTTCTGCTTTTCAAGGAGGGGCAAAACTCTCTGAGAAGTAAGTGGCAAAGAGCTGCAATCCATCCACTGAGGGAAGTGGACATGACAGTAAACAAAGAGTTTGGTGGTTTATTTTTGAAAAACACATGGTAAAATTTCTTGAGCATTAGCTAAACTAGATGACGAAAAGAAAACAAAATTTGTGATTTTTTAGCCCTGTTTAGGTTCTAAGGAGTACTCCAGTGGGCCAGGTGCTCAGGCTTTAGAAATCCAATTTCCCATTTTAGAGCATTAGAACTGCAGCTCAAGTCTCCACATGGACTTTGGTTGTGCTGAACTTTAACCTTACCCACCTGTAAACATCACCCTTAGCAGATGTTTTTTAAAACAGCAATATGACAGGTTTTTCATTTAGTCTTGGTTCTGAAGTGAACAAAATTCAACTCAGGGAAAAAAAATCCCAGGAAGCACTAAGAAAGGCTTCTGAGAAAAGCCTCACTGGATACACAACTTGGAGGAGCTGAAGAAAATTTGACAAAAAACCAAACAAACTGAGCAGTATGTGTCTGTAAGACACGGTGCTCTGTGGGAATTATTTCCAGATATTCAACAGCATTAATAATTTTACTAGATCAGTAATAATTTTTTAGTCTTTCTCTAATATTTACTTGATTCTTCTAACAAAAAGAAGTTGTAATTATTACAAATCTAAGGGAGGGAAATATTTGCCAGGGGGAGAGAGCAGTGTTAGATTTATGTCCTGCAACAAACTTAACTGTGCTGGGAGTGACAGTGGTCTGTGGGTTCATTATGCTGTTTGCACTTTAGTCCTGAGCAGCAAAGGGCTGCTCTCACAGGGCTCACTGAATCTAGAGAGTGGTATTTTATAGCATCTGAGCTCTCAGAAATGTTATATAGAGCAGGCCAAGAACCAGTAAAAAACGATTAAGAGCTGTCAACCTATTTTAATTCTGAAAGAAAATTACCTATTTGCTATTTTATACTGCTGGGAACTTTTTAGAGTGTTGTGTATTTATTTAATACTTTTCAAAGGATTACATCCACAGTCCATGCTCAGAATTTCTTCTGAAATGAACAGGACATGGAGGAGAGTTGAAATCAGATCTTTTAAGCTGAGAACTGTCTTTATACTAAGACAACATTATTTAAAAATTCCACCTCTGTGCACCCTACAACTGCACCTACCCTTCATTATTTTATTCATCCTTTTCTTTCTCTATTTGTAAGTTTAAAAAATTAGATCTAAAATTAGAGCATCTTACACTAGGAAAAGGCAGATGATTTTTCCAATGCAACTCTTTTCACATTAAAGATTGGGCAACACTGGTGACCAACATCTGTGCAGGACCTGTCAAATAGCAAGGAAACACCTACTGCTAACCACAAAAATGACAGTGTTTTGTTCCACAATTTGCTGCAAAACTCATGGGGCTTACTTGAGGTGTAACTACAAACCTTTTTGCCAGTAACTTATTCATTTCTTCCATTAGTCCTCCTCCGCCTCCTCCACTACTTGTTCGATTGGCATCGCTCTTAGAGACCCCACTGGGGCTGGACCCTCCTGAACCATCTTCTGGCTGGAGAGAAATCAAGATTGGAATTAACGGAAGGTTTGCTTTACAACCACGCCCTTAATGATTAGTTTTCTCAAGTGTTAGGAACAGCGATCACAACCACAGCCTGAAACCAGAGACAGGATGTGTTCTGCCTTGGGAAGAAGACCCACAGGAATAATACTAAAACCAAGGCAGATCTGCATTACACAAATATACAGGCAAATGATTAAAAAACCCACAGCTTGTTCATATTATGTTTATGCATGGTTAAGCAGCCCTCACCTAAGTGGATAGCTACTGACCAGGCCTCAACAGTCTACACTGTTTTTTGCAAGTATAGTGTAGTTTCAACCACTTAAAACAAGTGAAAACACTAACACATAGTACAGTGGTGGACTATGTTGAAGTAATGAAATCCTGGCAACGGGAGAAGTCACAGCCATTTGCTAACTCATATGTTTTGAAGAGCATAAACTCTCTCATAAACATTTCCTGCTCAGCTTTACTTGCACTGTAAAACCTCAATGGTCAGCTGAAGCATGTTTCACCATGTGTCACTCTGGGTTTGCAGACCATTACGCCAAGCTGTGCCAGGCTTTCCCACAGCAGAGAAGAGCCCATCGGGGAGTCCCAGGGGCACCTCCTTACCCGCTGCACTCTCCTCAGTTTGGCACCAGCCAGGGCTGCTGCGAGCCCTGACACTGACCCATCTTCAGCTCCAGCCCCTTGGCCGGCGCCGGCTGGCAGCGGGGGCGGCGGGGGCGGCGCGGCTCCCATGGGTGGTGGAGGGACTGGGGGTGGTGGCGGAGGTGGGGGCCCCCCAGACGAAGCAGGGATCACAGCAGCACCACTGGGGTGGCCAGGTGGAAGTGATGGGCCTGAAATGCAGAGAACAGGAATTAGACGTGAGGCACGATCTCCTCCAGCCCACAGACAAGGTCACGCTCCCGCTCCCAACGCCATGGTCTGACAAGTGGTCAGTGCAAGGAAGTACCACCACACATGTGAAGAATGGGAAGAGGTGCTTGTATCAATGGTCAGTCAGCTACACTTGTGTCCTCCTGAGTGACCCTGTCACTGACAGTCTTCTCCTTCCTCTTCTCCCTGGCTGGGCTGGTGTTTCATTCTGTGTCAGAATCAGAATACGGACAATGCTTCCCAACTCATAAGTGGCATATTCTTCTGCTTTTCCCACAGCTTTCTACATGGAGATAATAAACTCCACAGATTTTGGTTGACATCAGCTTTTCCGGAGAACTGTGGGCTACAGTGACACATCCTCCTTTCTGTCATGCAGAAGGTGTGTGGCCTCAGCCAGTTTTGCAGAATAACCAGTGAAGACTCCAGCTCCAAGGTTCTGCAAAGCTCCTCTCAGCAGCAGCCTGTTGGAAGGGCTGATGGTGGTAACTCCATTGCAGTGTTTTACCCGTCCCTAACAGGTCAGTTGAACATATACACCTCCCCAAGGGTATCTCCCCGTGTACACTCAGCCAGAACAAGCTGCTCTTGGTATGGATTCACAGCTTCAGTTGTTCAGTAAGTGTTACTTTGAAAGACACGTGGGTTTTGACTGAGAAATATTTGGAAACCATATTTAACATTAACAGCTTGTTTTTCCTCTTATCTAGGTTTTCTTATAATACTGCCTTATTGCTGTGGTTACTTCTGCCATTATTTCACACTCCCAATTCCATTCTTGAAATGAACCATAGCTGCTACTAGAAATACTTTAAACATTTCAAGCCCTCTTTCGTTCATGAACATAAAAGCTAGTAATTCATTGTGGGTACATTTAATTGTAATTGCAAAACTACACCCACCTAATTAGAGGGCAGCCTCAGGCAAAAATTGAACTGAGTCAAAATAATGGAGTGATGTGAGTTTAAAATAACTTTATTGAACTAAGTGTATTTCAAGGACTTACATCAGCTGAAGGACTGAGCCTCCAGTGAGTACAGCAATACTTTTAGTAGAAAGTCAAAGGAAATACCTTAGTTTTCTTCCTTTTCTAGGCACACCACTTTAGCATTATATGTGGTTATAAACCTGAATAGATCCAAGTCACAAATTATACATTCTGAATTGCAAATAGGCATTGCTTGCAAATTGTTCTCACTCTGCAGGCTTAGATAGGCACAAGAAATCAAGACCATAGACAAAGCGGCCAGACTCAAGCCCTGATCTGCCTTCAATGAGAAAGACTTGCTGGAATAGTTACAGTGACAAGCCCACGACTATAAATGCAGTGAATACCAGGAGGAGAGTTTCTTGAATTAAATAAATTGTACAACCATAGGGGATTTTGGGTATCTTATACAAAATCCATGTTCCATGTTTCACTGGTAACAGAAATCCCACTTAACAAAAAGAATAAAAAAATCACAACTTCTAACAATATTCCTACACAGACAAGAAACCTACCACAGACCTGGCCTCCAGCTTCAGAAGAGCCCATCTGCTATGTTTGGACCAGCTGGAAATAGGTTCTATATGAAGGTTTTAGAAACAAATTGACTCTGCTGAATGACAAAAATCTAAGTCTGGGACATTACAGCAGGAATATGCATTGCAAGAACCCAGCTACAGGATCCTGGTTCTGGAATTCTTACTTTTTGCCTGGTCCCTGGGCCAGTCCGGAGCCATTTTGATATTTTTCCACCCCAGTTTGAGAAATCACATACAGCAGGAGTAGCTTTAGGTCTCTCAGCCCTTTTTCCATTGGTCAGGGGCAGTGCCAACCAGGCTGTTTGAACAGGTGACAGCTGAGGCTTTACACAGGTCGCAACTCATTCAAAATCAGTACTTACTTAAGAGGGCAATGGCTGATGATGTCATGTAAGGAGGGGTCCTCCTGGGCATAGCCACCTCAGACACAGCAGCATGAGGGAGAGGCAATGGAAGACAGTGTGACATGGGCTGACACCACTGCTGTGCAGGGCAAGGTGACAAATGGGAGGATGGGGAGGGAGCCTGGCCAGAGGAGCTGGGGGGGCTGGCGATGGTGGGCAGCGGGGAGCAGGGTGCAGCTCCTAGGTGTGGAAACAAGGAGCCATCCACACTTTTCACCTGGGTTCCAGGGGGGCCCAAAGCAATTTGTTCTTCAGGATGGCCATTCAGGGGTACATTTGCTGCGGTCTCCCACCCTGCTTTATCTGTGGGTGCCTTGACCCTGTCAGGGGGGACAGGAATCACGGGCAGGGTGGTGGGACCACGTGGCTGCAGGACGTCACCCCTCTGAAGAGAAGGTGCATTTGTGGCAGAGGGAGAAGAAGACTGAGGAGAGCAGGAAAGAGAAGAGCCCCTGAGAGGCTGGTGAGAGGGAAAGGGAGCATGGGAAGGATGAAGAGGCGGTGGAGACAGCGAGGTTCGCCTGATGCCTGGCATGACAGTCCTGCCATTTGGGCAGGGTGGAGGGGAGGAACCTGGGGCTGTTGGCAGCTCAGAGGCCGAGTGCCTGTGCAGGAATTGTGAGGGCTCCTTGGCTCTCCGCTGGGACAGGAAAGGGGACGGACTAGCGGGCTCAGGGACAGCGGGTGCTGAAGAGACAGCGCTGGCTTGAGGCAGTGGGGGGAGCACAACACCAGAGGCAGGAGCACCGGAGCTACTAGAGGCAGGAGGAGGAGACTGGGACTGAGAGGGGGGAGAGCATAGGCCTGGTTGAAGGGTGGAAACTAAAAGAACAGAAAAGACAAATGAATAAGGTGGGTACGCAGGAAGGAACGAAACCAAGGCAAAGTGGAACGGAGGAAAAGGAACCGTGAAGTAAACGCAAACAGAAACTCAAACAAAGCAAAGAGGAGATGGTGCAGGCACCAGCTTGGGGATTTCCAGCCCTCAGCAGAACTGCAGGGGTGTGCAGAGCAGAACCCTGGCAGCACGGGATGGGCTGCATGCTCTGGTGCCAGTGAGGCTCCTCCAAACCCCACGTGAATCTGAGTCAGGATCACGAGCACCACCTTTGCACCAGGGACAGGTGCAAAGCACATGCTGAACACAGAGGTGGCCACCTTGTAGACAGAGAGGGAACAGCCAGCCACCCCTAGGAGCCATGTCCCATTCCTTCTGGATGCCAAGGCAGGATTTTGGCTAAGTTCCCTATACAGAACAGCACACTAACCTTTGCTGAACCAAGAGTCTAACTCTTTCTGTCACCAAAGGCATGTGAGCTGGTTTCTAGTCAAAAGGTTTAACAGCTGAGGAAAAACATTTCACTTATGTGGCTGAAAAAACTTGCCCAAAACTAAAGCCCAAACACAAGATGGCCATCTCAGCTTGTTTGCTCTGCCTCCTTTCAGAGAGGCAAAGCCATACTTTGTAGCTATAAACCATTCCTGTCATCTCTTCTCTCAACTTAATATGCTATAGAACATTTTCATAAGCTCATTAAATATACATATATTTTCCATTAAGTTCACAGAAGGCTTCATGATCACAAAATTCCCAATGAAGAGCATCTAGAACTGCATCTTCCTCTGTGCTGTAGTTTGTTTTGTGCTGCAGAGCAATGGGAAGTGCCGGAGCACATCCAGCACATCAGCCCCTTCGTGCTGACATCCCCTGGAAACACGGAGTCACTCTTGTGGTGGCTGTGCTACCTGCTCTCCTCAGGGGTGTGGAAGAAACATGGCCAGGGCCGCTTGGTACACCTAAAATGCCCCTCAGCTGTATAAGTTTTGTCAAGTGCAAAACCTGCCTAGCTCCACCCGTATGCCTCAGACCTAAGCCCCTGCAAAACAACACGACCATGCCCAAATGCATGTAAGTCTCTAGCTGAAAATCTGATCTTTAAAATGTGATTGTAACTATAACCACTTTTAACAGTCCAGCTTTTGTACAGCACCCCACAAACGCCAACAACAGCAAGAGGAGACAGCCAGAGAGAGACTGTATCTGCTTGATTTGATACGTGCCTGTGGTAGAGGTTCTTCTTTCCAGAGATTCCTGGCGCTGTTGCTGTTGCTCCATCACTTGTCTAAAACAGCAATGAAAAAACCTTTGGTCATTAGGTATTCCTTGCAATTTTGAGTAAAAGCTTTATACCCTGAGAAGCACTCTGTATTTGGGGAGAGAGCTGATCCCATGAGATGGAGGTGGGTCTGATTTCACTTGCCCTGGCCACAGCAGTGCCAGTTCACACATTGGGAAGCTTAACCAGGACATAGCCCTGCATGAACCAGGCACTGCAGGGGTTGGTTGATCCATTTAAGATAACTCCTCAGTGGCTCTCCACAAGGAAAAGGCAGTGCCCAATGCCCAGAAGGGCACAGCAAACACGCATGTGTTAACCTGAAGTGTATGAGCATTGCAAGGAAAGAGTAAGTTGCTTTTCACATAAAATCACAGAATCTTGCATTGGATAAGGTTGGAAGGGAGCACTGGAGGGCATCTGGTTGAACCTTCCTGCTCAAGCAGGATCCCCTGGAGGACACAATCCCCAGGATTCTGTCCTGACAGCTTTTAAATATCTCCAGGGAAGGAAATATTCAAAATGACACAGTCCAGAATCTTTTATGGATCAGGAGCCCAAAGCACTTGTAGAATATTAGCATATTAGAATGAAACTATAGCAAAGCTTCATCTGCACTTTGGTGCTGACTGTACAAAGCCTCTGTTGTCCAGGTGCACATCCAAGCCCTTTCTGGCACTGGCCAGTTCAGCTGACAGCCCCAGCACCACGAGCAGCGCTGTGCTTCCTCTGCAAACACCGACCCCATCTCTGCACTGCTCCATCGGCACCTTCCCCCAGGAGCTGCCAGCTCCCTGCTGCCCGGGGCTGCTGTCCGGCAGGGAGAGCCTCGGGACAGTTTCAGGGATGTGCAGTTCCAAGGGCCCATCAGCAGAGGTCTGCTCCTGCACACTGGACTGCTCCTGCAGGAATGGATGTCCCTGACCCCCACCACAAACCCACCCTCACTTGGATCCTCTTAAAAAAAAACATAGCCAAAACCAAAACTGCTTGCCAGGCGTCTTGGCAAGTGCACAGATATGGACTGAAGATTTCAACAATATTAAAACACAACTCTGAATTTACTTTGCTGAAGCACTTGGTAATAAAGTCTATTACCCTTTTCTTCCACAGTTTCTAGCTCAAATTTGCCCTAATTAGTTTCATTTATCTTTAGACCAGTCTTCACTGCACAGTTTTCTCTTTTCTCAACAGCTTTACTTCATGGTCTGTACAGCAAAGCGAGCTCAGCAACATTTCTAAGCAACATTTCTATTTTAACTCCTTGCACAGTATTTTAAGACATCTCCCTGTTACATTTTTACTTGTACTTTCCAGAGTCTGCAATGCTCAGCAATTCTATCTTATTTATACACCAACAGAAACTTTTAAAATAAAAAGTAGTCGATAAAAATAAAGTTATGCTATATAGAAAAGAAAGAATATCTTAATTTGCAGAACAGATTTTCCATGTGTCATATCTAGTTCAATGTGAAAATACATGGTTTTGCTGTGGAGGGATCAATCCTAAAGTGGTTTTATGTTCAGGACATGCAATCCATGTAATTTCTAGAAAAATGCAGGTTTCTGAGAAAATTATCATATGTGATAGGTGAATCACTTTTGAGAAAGTCTTAGTTGGTTGATTCAACTGGTGCCATTTAAGCTATGACACATTAAACCAAATAAACAGAAATCTTTACTTCAATACATACCCTAGCTCTTTCTTGATTGTTACAGATGCAACAGCATCAATTGCACTGCTAAAATTTCAATTGTTAACCCACAAACTAAGAATTTCCTGAGCATACTGTCCCCTGCCTTAGCTTGGCATTTATTAGCAAATTTTGATGATGAAAAACTTGATACATACATTTCCCTGATTAAATCTGGGGGAAATTCTGGGTTTATCTAGAGAACCAACCTGGAAAATTCCAGTCTGACAGAACAGGAAAGAAATATGGGTAAAACACTCCTAAATCATTAGAGCTGCTGCAGAACAGATTGAGGTGCAGGGTGCAAAAATCCAAAAGAGGGGTTAGCCACTGCCACTTGAAGTCACTGGGGTTCATAATAGCCCTTTCTGCCCTTGGTCAGAAGCAGTTTATTTGTGCCAAATGCATCCTCCCACACAAGCTAAAAGGAGAAGTTCCTAAACTCTTAGGAAGTCAGATTTATTCCAGTCAAACTAAATAAAGCCTGGGATTGGCACAAGGCTGCTTATGGAGTATGCAAGGAGGAAAATACAAGAGAGGACAAATTACACTCTGACTTAAAAATATATTCTTTAAACATTTGTGTAAAGTTCTCTAAAAAACCTTTTAAACAGACAAATTTGCAGGGTAGATACCATAACTTAATTTCCTTCCTGCTTATAAGATATTAAAAAAACCCCCAGGCTTAAAATTAGGTCTGCTGTATGCTTAAAGAATGCATCAGCATAATTAAAGCTGAAAGTCCTCTAGTGCAAATGCAGTAATATCTAACTGCATCTATTGGCATGTCTTATTCCACTCCAGTGGAGCAAAAGAAGCTTTCCTAGGCCATGTGCCCTGTAGCAACCAAATAATACCTACCCAAAGGGCTTTTACTGTCTCTAAACAACAACAACAAAAAAGAATAAACAAAATATTTTTATTCTAACATAGTTAAGCTGCTCACATTTTAAATGTACAGAACAGACACCCAAACTAGAGACCTGAATTACATATGGTCTGCAGAATCAGTGACTTTCACTGGTTAAAGGAAGAGCTGGACCAGGTTTTTAGGAAGGCAGTGGGAGAGGCAATATAATTGGTGTGAGCAGGGGCTCTCTGACCTTTATGATAACTCTGCTATGCCAAGGTAAATCTCAGACTGAAACCTCTGCTCACCCCTTTAACAGTCCCTACTAAATCTTAGGTCCTTCACAGTTATTCATAAAGGTGCAGGAAACTAGTTTCCCTATTTTCCTTATAGTTTTTGGAGGCAGGAAGTCTCCTGAGTACCTACCAAGCAAAGAGTTTATCTAGAGTGTGAACTTTGGCTCACTTCACCCTTTAACAGTCATTACAGAATCATTAGCAATAATTAGAAAATGTTCAGAACCAGTTTAAAATATGTACGAGTAAAAAGGGCAGTGCTTACTGGAGAACAAGGACTGCATGTTTATCCAAAGTACAAACCAGAACTCTACCACAGCTGATTAACTCACCTTCTCTGTGCTTCCATCTCATCTGGAGATGGACCATTCTGGATCTGGCGCTGGGCAGCTGGACCTACAGAAAAAATGAGAGGATGCTGTTAAGAAAGCAAATGTATCTGACTTCAAAAAAACAGTGCCACTCAGATTGTTTCCCCACCTTACTATGACAGATAAACTTCAAGCATTATTGTCTTCTTTTTGCTTTATTATTATTTTTAGCTCTTTTCTTTCCTACTAGACTAATCATTTTTAGTACATTTTTAGTCCCACTGGGAGAATCCAGGGGCTAAATGTGGGAACAGATTCGTCCAGAAACTTGGCACCACAGTTGCTGTAGATTACATACTAATCCCTTGGTGATGTGAAGACCTGCAGCATTGCAAAAGTTGACCTGTAGAAGGACAGCCCATTGCACTGGGATGCATTTTTAGCTTTGACATGGTTCAGCTCCATTCTTCAAGTATTATTCTGTGCTTGCAGAGAAATTCCACTGCCTTGCTGAGTCTGGGAGCACACGTGCTAACTTGTGCTGCTCTGATGCTGAACTGGCATCAAAAGCTGCATGATGGAAGGCACCAAGAGATGCAAAATTAAACAAGATTTTCACAAAGGTGGCTTTTCTTTCTGCAATGCTGTGGTCTTCTGCTTCTGGGAGATCTACATCAAGCTGAGCTTCCACTGGCATCCACCAACAAAAGCTGGCTATGCATGTGACCATTTAAGTCACATCTCCTCTCTTGATCCATCATTTGATCTCTGTTCTCAGACATTTAATCAAGGACACTGACACTACATGCCATTTTCAGAAAGAAACAATTATTCTGAAAATAAAAATCATTTTTGGTAACGTAAGTGGTCTTGCATTTATTATGAGGGTTGTTCCATTCATTTGAGGAGGTGGGGTTCAACTGGGATTAAACAGATAAGACTTCTATTAAATCCAACAGCAATTTTCTTGATAAACTGGGAAGGAGATCAGTTGTCTGCAAGAAATTATGATGCCTAACTTATTTTTTCATTTTCAAATGTAAAACTTCACCCTTTTAAAAATTATCCAACAAGAGCAAATCAGAATTAGACACTTAAAAACCTAAATATGTCACTTTCGAATTGTTAAGCATATTTATCTCTATATTCTTCATGCATTACTGCCAGGCTGAATGTTATCTGAAAACCAATTAAGGAAGTATGAAAACAGGAAAGATGGCAGAAATGCATGGTAGTCAGAAATTCCAGAGCATTGACTGATCCTGAGGAAATCGTGCACATTTTTGAAATGTGTTTAAGGACTAACATTTAAAGTAAGGGTACACAGAACTTTCTGAAAACCAGGCCTGTCTTCTAATTTTGGGTCTTCCAAAAATGAAGCCAGTGACAACCACTAAGCCAAAAGCTCTGACATTTAAAAGTATCCTACGACTGGGCATGAAGTGAAGACGGTTCATTTCTTTAATGACTCATGACTGACAACTTGGTGTTGTTTATCATAGGTCTTTGGCAAACTATTTAGACAGAAATGCCACATTTTGTAAAGATCACACGAAACAATGAACATGGGGGAGCGGGTGATTATTTCGGGAAGCAAGCCTCAGGGAAAAACTTAGCAAGTATTTGGGAACCCCTCAGCAGGCGGCTCAGGTGAAAGGAGTTTAGCGTGTAGTAAGGATCTTCTCAGAAACTACACGTGAGAGGGACAGCTTTGAGCCTGCTCAGGCACAGCTCACGGACACGGAAGGCAGGCATTAATTTCATGCTTGATTCTGCACATGGATGCTCTGCTGGGCACGTACAGCAGACAGCTGCGAGGCGGAAGGGGTTTCAATCCAACTGCATTTCCAGGCTTAATTCCCCTCCACATTTTTAGGTATTTCTCAGACAGAAGCAGACATGAACAGTGAGTGCTCTTGGTGGTGCCATCCTCATTTGAAGATGCTTCTCCGGTTGCCCTGTGAGCTTCCTCTGACCCCGCACAGCCTCACATAGAAGAGCACTTTTATCAGCACAATGACCAGGAGAAACAGTTTTGCCACTGACCCCTTTGCAGCTTCGCAGCTGCTGTGAGCCACATTTTTAGCAACTAATTAACGCAGGAGATACTCTGCGAATGTCTGTGTTTCCTCGCTTCGCTGCTTTGCAATAATTAACCACGCTTTTATATAAGCATCTTGTGATTCAGCTGAAGGCAGATATTGGGAGCACACAGATGTTTTCCGTGTTTATTTTTTCTCCTCCTACTCAAGCACCCCAGCACCCACTCTGCCCTTGCCCAGCTGTCCCCACAGGCAGCGAGGGGGAACTCCTGGCACAGGGCACTGCTCCATGTGCCGGGGGCTGCTCCTGCACCTCTGCACAGAGATGTCCACGCCTGGAACCACGGCCAGCCAAAACACAGAACAAAGCTGTCCCTGATGGCAACCCCAAGCTCTGGCTTCCACCCGCGCCAGGAAGGCACGAGCAAACAGGAACAATGCCATCCTTTCTCTCCTGCTGGAGAAGCTCCAAGCGATGCTTCTTTTCCCTCTTTCGCTTTGGCTACAACTGCAAGCAACACTAAATACACTTAGAAAAGAATCAAACCCATTTATTTCTCTGAGCAATCAATATTTGATGCTTCTTCAGTACAGCAGGTCCAATCTAACACACTTTCAGTCATTATACAAAATGGAAGCAGCCCCTGCTTGGGGTTTCTGCAGCTTGTGCAGCCTCCATGCAATGATCCCTACTGCTTATGGACCAGTGTGGTGGGCTAAGGAAAGGGGCCAGAGTCAGAGCTGAATTAGAAATACATATGGGCTTTAAATTAATGATATTGAAAATTTTTGTTTTGCATATGAGAAAAAATAAGATGATTTCCTGAAAAAAAACCACAAACCCCTAAAACCACAAACAAAAAACCAAACACACACAAACCTCCAGCAGATTATAGAAGGAAAAGAGGTGTCAGAGAGACAGACAGCTCTCCCTCATTGTTTGATGGTTCCAGCACGTATTTGGATTGTGGGAGACTCTGGTTCAGCCGTCAGGTCTGACCTGTTATCGTTTATATTCTGGCAATGTGACATAAACTCCTGCTTATCCTGACAAAAACAGAAGAAATCTTTCCAGATTACAAGTTTCTGCAAAGTTTCTCTTTCCAACAGCAATATCTTTGAAATAAATTGGCATTTTCTGCCATAAAACTCCACCATATGAGCTGTTGAAAGCTCATTTCTGACTGATGCTAATCCCATCGTCCCTGTTCAGGTGCAGCCTGGGCCAGGGTGCAAACCCACGCCGGGACTCAGCTGGGCAGGGTGTTTTGCGGGGTTCACCATAACCCCTCGAACTCCTCCCTGTGTACTCGGGGCTCTCTGCTCTCGGTGCTGTGCTGCTCTCAGTGGTGACTGCCAGCAGCCCAGTCCCACAATGAGGTGTGACATCCAGCGGGTGCTGTCCCCGCTTCAGCCACGGATGCCCCCATCCGCCACCACTTCCCCATTCACAGCCTGCCTGTAATTTTAGCTCTCTTGCCGCTGTTGGGCAATCACGCAGCTGCTGCTGCAGAACCTTTGCCAGCACTTTAACACCTGTCCCTGCCCCGAGGACCTCCTCAGCCTGCTGGCTCCTGGTGGGGACCACACTGGAGATGTCCAGGCACAGCCACACGCCACCATAAAGCACCTGGAGGAGTGGGCGCTAGAATGGGAACAACAGTGCTGGTGACGAGCTGTGCTAGTGACACTCCCTTAAACTCATTACTAGAGACAATTATCCTGGACAAAGCACTGATCTAATTAGCCTAGATAAAGCCTGCAGATAAAGCAGGGTGCCTACACTATTTCTCGGGCCCAAGCGAGTACAACCAGAGTTGGATGACACGGCAGGTCAGGTAGACCTAACTTTCCATGGGGGAGCTGAAGGACCGAGAAGAGGGATCACTGCTCACTGCACTGCCACTGCAGCTGGGCACAGCCACGGGCTGCCAGCGTGCTGCCACACTGCCATGGCACTCCTGTGACAGCGCTTGGCACTCCACTGTCCCGCTCCTTGTTTGGTTTGACATGCAACAGCACCAGGCAGAGAGCGAGAGGGAGCACACCCCACTGAGGGAGTGCAGTGACACAAAGCCTGCTTTCAGGCAGCTCGCCTCATGCCTATTAAACATTAGCTTGAAATAGAAAGACTTTCAGAGAGTGTAACAGGCTGGGTGCCTCGGTAGCATTTTAGCAGAATACATTAAATACCCTCTATAACATCATTTACACATGCACCAAACTTCTCCTCTGAGAACTGCAAAGAACTTTATCAGCTTTAATTAAGCTTCAGCAATGCTATGAGGCAAAAGTTAACTGACTACACTCAGGCCGTGTCTGCACAAATAAAATTTGGTTGCATCAATTTACCTACAAGTGAGATTTGCTACTGACACAGTCAAGACTATGTAAAAGGTCACCTAAGGCATTCTTATCCTGATGCAGACCAAATTTGGTTTGACCTGAGGCAAGCAGAGTGCAGGGAAAGGAGCATTTCCAACTGTGTGCCAGAAAACTTTCTCTACTCCCTTCCTTGCTCCTTGGTGACCAACAGTGCTGTAAGTCGTGACAGAGCGGACTAAAACACATCCTCTTAAAATCATCCCCAGCAATGCTTTACATAACCTGAGTTTACCTAATATCACACTGGACAAGGCTCAGTGTCTATCAAGAACCAACTCTCAGCTGAATTCTAGAAATTCCCACCTTAAAAGCTATTAAAAGCACGAATCTCAAGATCACTACTGCTTTGCTTTTATCTTTTACCTCTAGATTACTTTAATCTAACATGAAACAAGCCCTGCTTAAAGTGAAATAAGGGTGTGAGCCCAGGGGGTCTCTATGAAGTCTGTTCATTTGAACTAAAAACTGATTTAACATTCATTGCTGAAACTTTCTGATGCAGATAAGATTTAAGGACAGTGACAGAGCTGGAAAAACAAGCCTTGTATTTAACATGGGAGTGCCCTACCCGCGCATTAGTTCACACCTCCTGCAAGGACTTAAGTACAGGTCCATATGCTGTGCACAGTCTTTTTTTCCTGTTTTTTTTAGGAAAAATCAACAGATGGAATTGCAAGGGTCCCTACATGGAGAGCCACACAGGTGTGCATTGAGCAAGATGGAAAAGATGAGATCCAGAGGGGAGTTACCAAACAAAAATGCTGTGCAAAGACCCAGTGGTGGAAGACGATTAGAAAGAAACCATCTTCAATTCACCAGAAGTGCTACTGAGCACACCAACATGAAACCACTGCCTTTGACTCAAATGCTAAAGCTAGTAATTCCATTATTTTGCATAAAATATGATGGCACTTGTTTGATCCTGACTGTTTATTCATCATGGCACTGGTACAGCATTTGGTAACTTTTCATGCTTGTGTCTTGGTTAAGCTGGTGGAGAAAAACTTCTTTTCTTGCTCCTGAATGCAATACAGAAGAAGTACTAAAGCAGTTCCTGCAGCCAGCAACTCCACTCTGACAGCAGGGGTCACAGTAAATATGTAAAGGACATGGATTGGCTGCATTTCCCTCAGCAACAGTGCCTCAGCTCAGCAGCACAGCTTGGGTTACCTCTCACATAAGAAACAGCACAACCAGCTTTAAAAAAGATTTAAAAATACACATAGGTGACTGTGCAAACAGGAAACCTTTCACAGTGAGGTGGCTTCTGGGCTATTGGGGTCAGCATCTCCCCCAAAATGCAGCCTGGAGGGGTGGGAATGCATCCCCATATTTAGGGCAAGCAACAGGGATGGGAGCCAATGTGTTCTGGTACGGGACTCCCTGTATTTTATGTGGTGACTGATTAACGTGACATATAAGAACTGGAATAATTTTCCTCTCAGTAGCTCAGCTCTAACAGGAAGAACAAAACACACCCTGATCTAGAATTGCACGAGCTTTTTGGGATGGTGAGCAAGGAAAGCCGCAGTTCTGCCTGGGCAGGGGAAGCATGTGAACCTTGGTTCCCCAGTTTCTGAGGAAGTGCTTCGAGCACCAGACCTCGAGGACGGCAGACCAAGGGAAGGTGGCAGCTGTACATGCAGCTGGATCAGCCCCCAGTGCCATGAGCCCGGTGCACGTGCAGTGCTGGCTCTCCCAGAAACAGAGAAACTGGCACAACACACAGGAAACCTCCATGCAGGGCAGGAAAAGATGGAACTCGAGCATCCCAGGGGGATTCCACTTGCTCTGCTGAGCTCTGAGCCAAAGAGAACTAATTCAGGCATGGCTCAAGTGTGGGTTGATGAAACTGAGGTGGGTAAGGCAGCCACCTGCCAGGCAGCTCCGTGTGGGGAATGACAGCATCTCCCTCCTGGCAGGGCTGGTGCAGGGGCTCTGATGCATTTAGAAAAGCAGCCTCGTTTTCCACATGATAAACAGGTACCCAACTTACTGGCTGACCAATTGCTTTTGTTAGAGGAGCTGCCTCTGGCTCTGAGAAAAAATGTTATGTACATAGAAAAGTGCAGGAAGAGTAATTTTACATTTTTATTATTAAAAAAAAAAATTAAAAAGGATATAATTGAATTTCTAAAGGTGTAATTCCAATATTGGTTGTTTTATAAACACGCTCTGGGGAGATGATAGGAGAAGATGTCAATCAATGCCACAAGTAAAAAATTAATCTATAAAATTCAGGACCATGAGATTATCTTAAAAAAAAAAAAGGAAATTAAATTAACCTTACAATTACTGGTAGGAAGTAAACAAGCCCCCAAGCACTTCTGTTCCCTCCTTTTCTTCATTGTTTTTCAGAATGTGCATGAAGCCTATTTTCCTGAACATCCAGGACTGAAATTTTTCAATAAAGGTGAAGATTAGCTCATAATCTTGTGCCTCTAGGCAGTAATGGAGCTTTAAGAAAAACACCAAATACCATCAGAATCTCATTAAAATCAGGAGCAGGGTCCATCCTGAGAAGCTGGCACCTCACCACCACTGTATGGGTGCTCAGTTAATGCCAGAGCCCAGGCAGTGGATGCTCCAAAGAAGCTGAGAGTGGAAACCAAAACACACCATCTAAAGACATTATATTGCACAGATAACTTCCTGAATTTGGTTTTAGTGAGGACATGAATTGTTTCACTCCAGTATCAGTTTGCCAGGTGCTGTCCCAATAGAGACAGGGACACTGCAATGCTGGCCTCGTGCTCTGCATGCTCAGCTCAGAAAGACCTTCCCTTGAGTGTCTCAAGCCTCAGACACCTGTTCTGTGAAATATAAACTATATGCTTTTAGCTAAGTGTGACTGTGTGTGTTTCTGCACCCAAGTAAGTGCATATACTTGTTTACACCCACTTCACACTTACATTTCTTTACATCAAATAAAAAGCAGGGGGGTTTTTTGGCTTTTTTTTTTTTGACAAATTGAATTTCTGAAAATTTCTGAAGTCACAAGGAAGAAAAACCCAGCCACTGGCATGGACAACAGTTTAATCTTCTGATATTTAAACATGTAGCTGGTCAGACATTATCTCTGGTTTTGCTTAACTACAGGATTCATGACACATTAGATCAGAAATGTCTATATATGCCCACTGTAGCCTGGTGCAACACCCAAGGCACCAAGAGCAGCATGGTCTATTCTTAGCCCATCTCCACATACAATCTTGCAAGGCAAGGCTCTCTATTTTCAAGTGTCTCCTTCCTGTTTCCCTACTGGTAGGACAGTAAACCCCTCAGGGCTGTCTTTTCCACCACGTGGAGAACAGCAGGGCCCACACATGCATAGGAGCACCATGCACACATAGAAACATCATATTATAAACACACAGTTGGCATGTACCCAATGTTTAAGATCTAGACAATATCCATTTTACCAAGATTTAAATCCCAACACTGCTGTAAGGCAACTATGATGGGGTCCTGTACCTGGGTGAGAGTACTGGACAGAAGAGAACTTTTCTACAAAACAAACTGTATTCTGGGATTTATGAAAAAAAAGCCAACAACCCAACAACATGAAAAAAAATCTTTAGAAATAGGTAGGATTCCTTGATAATTAAGTTGCAGTCTTAAATAAATTCAACAGATAAATAAAAAATTCAAATACAGCACCTGATCCCATTCACACTTACACCTAAAGCCAAGCTATCTGCTTAAGGGAAGCAAAAATCCCACTAATGAGGAAAGCCTGTAGTAAACCCATTCATCTCTGCAAATCCTCATTTCCAGAAGAGCTAACAGGAATGGACAGTCACAGGCAGGTCATTATGGAGGAAAAAATTAAGGAAATATCCCATTAATTATAGCAAGTATAAAATGCTGCCCTTTTTCATATCTGTTTTTTAAAACCACCATCTATTCCATGAGTACAGATGCTATTCACCAGCAAGTTAACACAGAAGCAATCCAACACATTGATTCAGAAGTCAACGTCCCACATTCGTGCTGTAATGACCTCTCCTGATTTACCAGCCCTGACTAACGCCGGCACCTCCTCAACCTAATGGGTCATTTCTCTCAAATATCACCTCAGCCTCCTACTGCCCGACTGCCTGAATTAACAGAAAATTAAACACCAATGATTCATCAATGAGCTACCACTCTAAGTGGTTTCCCAGCACAGGGAATGGAGGCAGGGATCATCTCCACGCAAAAACGCCCTGGCACAGGCATCCCTTCCCCTTTCCCAGGAGGGCTCCCACAGGAGCACAGCATGCAAGGGACGGGAGGTTTCCATCACCTACAAGACATTCGGCACAGGATGATGCAGTCACAGTGGCAGAGGCAGAAGCAGTGCCAAATCCACTCCCTGCTGACCATAGCACGGCCGCAGCCTCCCCGGCGCGCTGCCCGCGGCGCCCTCCGCATGCCCGGCACTCCCCGACACAGACCGGCTTTCACCAGTGTAATCAATCCCCTGTGCAGCAGCACTGTGGGCCCGGCCACTTAAATATTTCATTGGACCCTTTTCCTCACCTATCACCACACTGCTGGTGTCTGAAGCCAGGCTTCATTGTCTGGACTTCCAGATAATGCTGTGAAAGTAATAAAGAAATTGCGTTTTCTGCCTCTTGGCCCAATCAGACCTCCCTACGTTCACCTACATGCAAGCAATTACAAGAAAAGCAAAGTGTGAATAAACAGAAAGTTCAGTTGTCTCGGGGAAAAAATTGGCTGCTATTGAACATGCATCCCATTCAAGTTCACAGGTAGCGCCTTAAGTCAGAGGGGTTCAGTGATAAATGTTGACCACTAGTCTTAAAATATAGGTGTGAACAAGATGGTTTTAGAAATATGTATATGTGGCTTAAAATTCCTATCTACTATTAAATTTTCCCTTCATCATCCCATCATACCTGATCTCCCCTGATCCCAACACTTCACCCTTTTTACTTCGCCTGCTAATCACTTTCCTCTTCTATATTTAAGAGTGGCAGGTCTTCCAGAGGCAAGCCAGTTGAAGTTAAAGGAGAGTTTGTATGAGGAGGCTAAACAGAATATTTATTTGCTCTCTACCTCTGCCTTATCACCTCTGATCCATTTCTTTCCCTTCTCCTTGCCTTTGCATTATTCTGTCTGCTGGGCACTTCACACAGGCTAATGCTCTACTCCTCAAACAAATTCATAGCTGGTTTAGGGGATGTATCTCCATAGCTTCAGTGACATCACTCTGATGTAGACCAATTAGTATTTTGACCCACTAAACTCAGCAGCTACATCTTTTATCTAATATCTGATTTTTAGAATATGCTGAATAAAAATTCTAAGTTTTTATAAGTTACCTATTGTTACATAGATGAAACCCAGATGGAACAAATTCATAATTAGCAATGTATCAGAGCCAACCCTATCCTTCTCAGGCAATACTTATTCATCACTCTCTGTACCTGCCTCCCACAACATTCTCAGAATGACTGATAAGTAGATATTCTAATAGAGAAACTGCTTATCATATGTTTTCTAATGCTTGCTGCTATGAATTATTTATGTCCCATTTTAAGTCTACAATATCAATACCTCTGAGGTATTTCCCACTATCAGATGGAGCAAAACAAGCATTAACCAATCAATATCGGAGACAGCAAAGACTCTGTTAACAGCAAACTATCTTTTTTACTATGGCACACAGATGGTCTAAACTCTACCTGCATGTGCTCATTGTTTTCTGCTTGCTGGCTTATGGAGCCATTAGAGGCACACCAGAAACAGGAATATTAAGTTTAAACCTGAGTGTAAATTCAGGGTCTCACAGCCATAAATACCAATGGGTTTATGTAATTACATTCTGAGGATTTAAGAAGATTCAGGAATATATTCAAATGAACAAAAATTGCATTAAAATTTTAAAATTGTAGGCCATGTTTTATGTTCAGGACTCCAGTTTTCCTAGAGTACACGGTATCATCAAACCATTGCATTCTCAGTTTTGAGGGCACTTCAAATCCTTTTCGTTCTCCTGTGCTTTCTTCCTGTATCTCACACTGAAGGACTGAAGGGCTGGTGTAAAGTATAAGCTAAGCTCTCCAAAATGCTCATTTATCCTGCAGTACCATTGGAACAACCTGCTCTTTCAAAATAAAACCCTATTACACAAATATAGGCAATTTAAAACACTGAATCAAACTAATGACAAGATCTGTAAACCCAGAGATGTACAACTTAATTCTGTCCTAAGAATGCATCTGACTCCTTCAGTGACTTATTTGGCTGAGACTATGTTACCCCATATCCTCTTTATTATTTTCTTACACACTCATCTCTTACACAGTGAGTTTGTGGTTTCTACAGGGTCAAATATGCTCATAACTAATAAAAAGCTAAAAAACATCCTCCAAGGCCAAACAGCATCTCAGAGACTCTCAAACTGATCTAATAGAGATTAACAAATTCCTACAGATCCTTCAGCAGACTTACCACCTGCACAGCAAACTCCCTGCCAACAGTCTGCCATGGAGCCAGAAAACCAGGGAGTGGGTGTGTTAACTCCTGCCTCCACCCCAACTCCACCCTCCTCCCTAAAACTGACATTGTATTTTTAAACAGCTCCTTCAAACACAACGTGGGGCAGCACAGCCAGGGCTGCCATGTGACTGAGTAAATGGCAGAGCAGGAGAGCTCTTATGGATTGGGAACAGGGTCTCCCAGAGACTTCATCATCACTTCTGATTCTGAAATAAAGATTGGTATCCACAATCCCACCAGCAAGAGAGTGACCCCTTTTAAGTGGAAATAGCAGCATGGCCCACAGGAAAAATAATTAAATACCCTGAGAAGGCAGTTGGCCAGAGGGTATGACATGAGCCACCACATCTGCTTCTACTTTGGATAAAAAAAAGTTGTGACTTGCTGGACACTACCAGTGTTGGTTCAAGACTGGAGGGAAAAAATCTGGTGTGGCCAAAACCATTGTGAAAATACTTTTATAACACCTGCACTGGGATTCCTAAGCTGTGGTACATGTGCCACCAGCTGCATGCAAGGCATTTAAAAGGGATACTCTATTGTGCAGTACTGAGCATAACCCCACCTCAGAAATCTTATAATTTTTTATTAGCACTTCTTGATCCTCACAAAGGTTACAGCCCCGCTTGCCTGTGGCAGCACAGATGATTCCTGAAACAGGAGCACTTGCAGATGCTGTGCACCTGAAGAAATTTTAAGTAACAATTCAATTGACCACCTCTTACTCCTATATATAAAAAACCCTTGACCTCATTTTGAGCATGAAGCAATACCAGCTGGCTGGAAGGCAAGCACTGCCCCAGCTATCTGCTCCTGTAATCCTTGCAACAGGAAATCAATGGTGAAAATTACATTTTGACAAATATAAATCATTACTGACAAAAAGGCTGACAAATCCATCTTGATGCCCGGCACTTACCTGGTGCAGCAGCCCGCTGGAAGGAGATGTACTAGAAAAATGCTTCTTTTTAAAACAGAAATTGGAAAACACTAATTCCACAATCTGCAGCAGTGAAAATAAAGGACAGCTCTGATGCTGCAAGTGGTAGCAGGCAGGCAGGTGACTCTCCTACATGAAGCCTTTTGCAGGAAGGCTGTAATTATCTGGTTGAGCACCTACTGATTCTATCTGGAGACTGTGCATAAGAGCCAATATGCAGCTGATACAACTCATGTCATTTTACTTTCTGTACATTTTGTCCTTAATTGAAAAGGCTGCTTTCCTTTTCTATTCCTAATATCTATTATCCATGCTTGAGAAGGCACTTAACAGCACATTAGACAGCCAAGAACCCAGAGGCCTTGCCAAAACTGAAGCAACACTATGAAATGAATCAAGTGCTTGGTTTCATTTTAGTAGTGTCTTTATCAACTGGCACTCCGAGAGGGTTTGTACTTTAGAGAACTCTGGAAAACACTCAAGAAGGAAAACAATAAACTTTTAAGTTCCTCAGCCAGATGAAATATACTAAAAAAGCCATTCTCATTCCTTTGACCATATCTTTGCAGTTCTCAAGATGGAAACTCATTTCTGTTAAGAGTCAGATGTCTTGTTATACCTGTAGAAGCTGTTTATACTGAACTAACCCTAATTTTTATATTGTTTTCTCTGCTCTCAACCTCCATTTCAACCATCAGTTCCAAAGCACTCCTGGGTTCTGTGCCAAGGAGAGCTGAATTGTTTCCCAGTAGTACAGGATGCTTGCAGGATGGCTGCTATGCTGCAGACAGTGTAGCCACATACCTTGGCAATTAGGCTGGAGTACAACTGTATGGAGCAGATTTAAGACCTGGGAGAAATCAGCCTGCTCATCTCCACATTTTGTCTCTCTGGAGCTGCTCCCTGCACAGAGGCTTGGCTGAGTCCCTGCCAAGCCAGGTCACTCAATTGGGTGGATCCTCTCCTGAATTTCAGTACCTGCAGTACAGGCACAACTGAGCAAGACCAACCCAGGAATGCCCAGAATGTAACCTTCAGTTCTTGCATGGACAGCCCAGATTGAAGTGCCTGAATTAAGAATCACTCATGAGAGTGAGAAGACTCACCTGGCACAGCATCTATTTCAGAATTAGCCCCTAACATATATTTCCAGTTACAAACCATTTCAAATGTGATGCAAGACTGGAAATTTCTGTCAAGAAATAGAGAGCAAGAAGCATTCCAGGCAAATGCAAGTCTCACAGACTAAGCCCAGAAAACCCCTGTCAACTGAAGTAAAAATTAGTTACCAGAAAATTATCTGCATTGGAGCATCTTGTACTAATGCTATCCTCTAGTAATATGCTCTGATTAAATCACATCAGTGTTTATGGCACTAAATGAAACAATATTTAAACGACATGCTTACACTTTGCATATCTTTTCTTTGCAGGGCACTATGAGCAAAATAGCTGCACAGATGAAGGAAATATGAAGGCTGGTAAGTCAGTCATTTCTCATGACAGTTGCCCCACTTACAAGTTATTTAAGCTGCTGTCTGCCAGTAGCCTGTAGTGTGGTAACAAATAGTCACTAGTAACATACCTATATTACAGTATATTGCTTTCTAAATTGCCTTCCACGAAAAAATTTCAATCAGTTTAACTGATGGGGAAATTTGAAGTCTGCTACACTGCTATTAGCATCATTTGGGATAAAGGAAGTGCAGGCATGCAGTTGATACTTCTCAGAGGGCTCGACTTTAATTAATTTAAACTTTCAAACTGATTATGATTCACTTGAAAATGCAGTCTGTTCCCTGAGAGTATGAACAGGCACTTCTTGGGAAACCACGATGAACTTCTCCTATGATGCAGAAAGCCTGAGACCAAAGAAAAAGGCCCAAACTCCTGTAAAGAGGCTGGCAAACACAATCCAAAGTACTTCAGCTTTGCAAACTTCTAGTTGCATCACCACCCTCCTCAGTTATCAGTGCCAATCTAAGAGAGAGATGAATCCTCCCTGGCCGTCTGTCTCTCTGCTGATTACAGGAGAAGCCTGGGTGAGACTCAGTCCTATAAATACAGCTGGGATGAGTCCAATCCTAAGAGACTAAGCCACAGACTCTACCAAATTGCCCACAGATTCTGGGAGGGTTTGTAAAGTGAAATACCAGGCTGCATCTTGGCTCAGCACTCTGCTCACCGCTGTGACTCATGTTGGGTGTGCCAGGAAAAGCCTTGCAGGGGGCACAGTGGGCAAACACTCCTAGCAGTGAGTAACCTGCTAGGCTCTGCCTGACCTCCCATAATGGGACTTCTCCTGATAAATCAAACAGGCTTTCCCCCTCCCTGTTCATCCCCCCAGAGTGAGGAGTGCAGGTTTATTCACCACCGAGCTTGGGTGACCAGCTTTCTGTCCTATTACCGGTCTCATTATTGAAAGGAGGCTGGTGAGGTAAGTGGTTGTGAGACAACTGTGACACAGCACGTATCTTTTCTCCCAGCACAGAGAAAAAGGACTTCCCAGAATGAAAGTTAAAAATAGCTGCTTTGCCTTAGAGGGTGTATTCACTTTGAAACACAGAAAACAAGTCCAAGCTGCCACATCTAATATGACAGTCACCTTTAGCAGCCTGCTCTCTGTCAAAATACCTAAACCCCTGGTCTTTCTTCTCCTTAATTTTTTTACCATTTCAAATTGCAGATGCTTTTCAGCATGTTATGAGAAGCTTTGGGGGAGAGAGGGCAGACATAACCTTCTAAGTTATACTACAACCAGCTTTTTTCAGACCAAAAGGTGTTTTCAAGATTATTTCTTGAAATCTATTGCAGTCTTGCCTTTATTCCCTCATTTCCTACACCAGTGGTGTTTCAGCATCCCAGCATCCTCTTTCAGCCCTGCTCAGTGCCTGTCTCCCAGGTGCAGGGCAGGCTGGCCACATTGCACCCAGTGCTGAGATGACTGGACAGGTTTGGGTATCAGAATCAGCAAGGCAGCTTGAACCTTTCAGAGCAAGGTGTATCCTTTCAAACACAGTATTTTATTTACCAGTGATGGTAATGAGCCAGTTGGGCAAACTTACCTGGGGCAGTGGTAGATTCTCTATCACATGAAGTTATTACAATAAGACAGTGTTTTTCTAAAGTACACCTTCACTTGGTAAAGAATTTGTGGTCAGAATACTAAAGGTTTGAACACAGAGGTTACAGTGGATGACTTTAATACTGACTCTAAAATTCTAGGAATCCAACATCATTGTTTATGGGCGTCTTTACACCAAAGATCTGCTTGACTCTTCTGGGAATACATTAAAGCTTAAAAGCTCACCAAGCTGAGAAAATAACTGTGAT
This sequence comes from Pycnonotus jocosus, assembly GCA_013400435.1. Lineage (NCBI taxonomy): Eukaryota > Metazoa > Chordata > Aves > Passeriformes > Pycnonotidae > Pycnonotus > Pycnonotus jocosus. The sequence continues at coordinate 59,795 of VWYP01004746.1, forward strand.
ATTTCCAGCTGCTTTCCCCAGAATGTTACATTAATCCTTCCCTGGCACTGAACAAGCCTTCCCACTTTTGTTTTGAGTAGCTTGACAAAGGAGCATGGTTGGACTGCTGCTCTCTATGCCTCTGTAAGGGCTCCTCGCTCATTTTAAGTTTGCTCTTAGGTATTGCCAAGCCACTAAAAGATTTGGGAAGCTTTCCTTGCTGTTCCCAGACATGGGTATAAGCATTTCTTTGCAAGTCTGGAAGCCAGCCCCACAACTCACACTGATGACCAAGCAGACCCTGCCAGCAGATTTAAGTTATAGCCTAAATAAGAACCACTCGGAATATCATTCATCATCAAGCTGAAAAACTAGCAATGTCCCACCCTTCTCCTGCATGCTGAAGTGACAAACAGGAGACAGGGCTCGCTGTCCAGCTGCCAAGGATGAGACCTGGCTGAACACCCCCTCTCCACCCCCAGAATGAGCCCACCCAGGCGCTGGAGCAATGTGAGCAATTCTGCCCTGTGCTGATGAAGTTCTTCATCTGAGTGTCACCCCAGCTGAACTGCAGAACGCTGCTGCCTGCCCTAGTTATCAAATGACCTGAAATCCAGCACGATCATCTGCCAGAGCAGCTGGTTCACTGACGATGAGAGAGACACTCCTGCCTGGCTGCTGAGCTCAGGGCCAGCAGCAGGAGCCCAGGACCCAGCACACGCAGCCTCCTACACCGAGCTGCTGCTCCCATCCCCCTGCACGGCACGGCCTCAAAACGTCTGGTGCTCTTCCAATTCTGCACGCTGACTCCTTCCTCTACGTGTTTATTTTTCATCTGTATCATTAAAAAGAGATTTCAGAGACCTGGTACTTCAAAGAGAGGGGAAAATAATGAAACACTCTTCTCAAGGAATTAAAATGAAGGTAAGGTTGGATCTTGTCAGTTTTCTTTCTTTCTGTAGCTTAGGGTGCTACATAAATAATACAGAGCATCAGCAAATTTATTTCTTTTTACAGTAGCAACCTATATAGGAACATAGTACCAAACATGAAAATGATTGTATGAGTAAGACTTAAGTGCTCAACACAGGCGAAGTTAGGGAGCTAAATAACTTTGGCCGATGTTATAAAGATTTTTTTAGAAATGACCTACGCTCAAACAGTCATACTTTTTGAAGCTATTTTGATGTACACCAGATTATATTTTTCTATTCCATTGACAAAAAAATCCTAATCACATATTAACAAAATTTTAGTTTCGTTAATGTGAAAGTATTAATGAATTTACTGCTCCTTAATAATGAAATAAGCAGAATTAAATGTTTGTAGTATATCTTAAGATAGTTGCTTTTGCATTTCTTCCCCAATTAGACATGAACAGTGAAAGCTGTTATTGAAGACCAGCCCCTCAGCTGGAACCCAAATGTTATTCCATTGAACTCAATGGACATAATTTCCTGCTAAATTGGATCTACAGGATTATATTTTCTGTGTGGATCTGTCCTCTTGGCTAAATACATTTTCCCATTCCCTAGCTGAAATGGGAAATGTGGACTGCACATGTTTGTAGTGTTCTGTGTCTCAGTCCTAGAAAGTCCAACAGGTTCACACTGTGAATGTTGTGCCTGAGAAGCATCTGTCTGATTTTCACACATGTAACTGGTTGTAGCTGTTGCTAGAGCTCATATGTGCATAAGCAAGGACAAAGTTTGGACTGAACATATGCCTTATTCCCTGTGTTTACTTCAAGGTAGGCTTCAGAATCCTTTCTGGAAGTGTGATTACAACCATGAATATTTGATTAGGGATGCACAGAAAGAATCTGAAATCATATGGCATCAAGGCTTTAGCTAAAGTATGCATGAACAAGCAAAGTAGCTAATATTATATGTATGCTTGTATTTTTCCTGTTCTGCAGCCTTGTCTGCACATCAACGTGAATTAAACAAATTGAAACCCCACACTGAGCAGCATCAGATCTAATTGCAGTGCAAAATGTTTCCCTAACGAATTTCAATTTTCTCATTTTCTCTTACAAGTAGTGTTATCACGCTACTGAATAAAAGCAGTTTTATTACTAATATATACGGATATATGTGGGTATATAGGGCTAATTAACATTAATCCAGTTTTTTTGGCTAATTTATGAGAAAAGACTATAAAACCAAACATTTTTGTGTATATTAATTTTACTTGTAGGCTACTGTCAGTAATGACTTGATTTTATTTTTTGATGCTGTTTGCCAGGTGCTGACAGATGCATGAATGGAGTTACTCCTCGTCCTGGACAGATCATAATCTAGGCAAGTAGGCTTTGATCTCCTAATGATGGGAGTCCCTTGGCAAGGCAGGGACACCCTCCAGCCCTGCTCCATTAGCCAAGATCTCCCAAGCCAGATAGGGAGGAAGAGGAGCACTGCTAACCCTGAGCCTTGCAGTGTCCTGGGCCTTGATCTGTGAGACAGACACACAAAATACACCAAGGATGGATCAATGACAACAAAAACCAGGACTCTTCCCACTAGAACTGGCTGAGTGCTTTTTCAACCAGAGCAAACCTGTCTCTATCACAATACTGGCTTTTATCTCATGGAAAAAGGCACTGGTAACACACCTTATTTAATAGTCATGCGGTTGCCTGGTTTGAGATGATGAGATTCAAGTGGCAGGTGGACCCAATTCTGCAAAGTGCTGAGCTCTGCAATAGAGATGCCAGCTCGCTGCCTCTCGTAACATCACAAAGAGCCACGAGCACATTCCTGATGTGTGTTGAAGTCAGCACCTCCTGTATCAGTCCCACCACATGTCCTCCTTGCCATTCAGCTTAATTCTATCTGGAATTTTTCTAATACCTGGAGGATGCTCCTCATGAGCCTTTTTAAAGCCCCTCTTTCATTCATTAGCTGTGCCAGAGCAGGGGCAGGACAATTATTATTGGACAATTGAAAGTGTCCTGAAGGTTTACATTACATTTGCACCTTCTTGTGCCATTTTCTAAAAACTTTCTTTCATAGATGAAGCCAAATCAGCATAATTTTGCCTTAGGAACTTGAAAAAAGGTGCATTTTCAGGCTGGCAATAATAATACAAGTAAGATTATCCAAAGCTTCCTGCAGCAAAATCTTATTCAGCCACACACAATCTGAGAAGTGTTGCTCTGAGAACTACAGACAGGCTTCTTGGGAAATGCCAGAGGAGGTGTTTGGCTTTCAGCTGTAATGCAATAGACAGCTAATTAAATGCTTTGCTAATAATAGTATCCTGTGTACAAGGAGATAAGTTCAATTACTTATTGAATTTAAGTGGAGTTTTGCAGACATGGTGGCATATTCCTGGTAGCTAAACCAACTTTTTTTAGCAATACAATTCACTCTCCTTTGTATTTCTCTAGTTTAGATGTATCATTAATGAACATAAAATGTCACTGATGGAAAGAAATAAACAAATCTGACATTTCTTAGCTAAAGCTCCATTACTACATAAAAAATAGCCATCAACTGCATACAATAATGGCAGACACTCATCATAAAAAACCTCAAGAGACGTCAACGGAAATCGTCGTACTGAGTTAAGGAAAAACTAGACAGAATCTAGGATTGTTGTCATCAAAGTATGTTTGCAGTCTGCATGTAATCCATGGATCACACAATGCTGTGAAATTCAGTACTTTCAGCACATAATCATCAACACTTTTGACAGTGAGCAGGGAAAATGGAACACTCTTTGCTTCCCAGATTCTTTGGGAAATACAGTTTTCCCAGTGTCACAACTCTTCTTAGATTAAGATACAGGACTTTTTACTCTTCACACTCCATACTCTCAGAAAGCACAGCAGTGTTTTGGAGCTAGAGTACCCAGCCTAAATTAAAAGAAAAATTACTGTTCATAGAGCAATAATGCCATTTGCTTCATCTCCTTAGGGCATGCCTACCCAACTCAGCAGGGCCATGCAAGAAAACTGCTGACACAGTGCCATGATCAAGGGAGGGGATTCTTGCCCTCTGCTCTGTCCCTGTGAGATTCCACCTGGAATACTGTGTCCAGCCCTGGAGCCCTCAGCACATGGAAAACATGGACCTGTTGGAGCGAGTCCAGAGGAAGGCCCTAGAGATGATCAGAGGGCTGCAGCACCTGTCCAAGAAAGACAGTCTGAGAGAGCTGGGGTTGTTTAGCCTGGAGAAGAGAAGGCTCTGGGAAGACTGTATAGCACCTTCTAGTTTCTAAAATGAGCCTACAAGAAAGAGGGACGTTTTACAAGGGCATGTAGTGATGGGACAAGGGGAAGGCCTTTAGGATGAAGGAAGGCAGGTTTAGTTTAGCTATTAGGAGGACATTCTTTACTGGTGGTGAGGCACTGGCACAGGTTGCCCAGAGAAGCTGTGGCTGCCCCATCCCTGGAAGTGTTCAAGGCCAGGCTGGATGGGGCTCCAAGCCACCTGGTCTAGTGTTCTGTCCCTACCCAGGTGGTCTTTAAAGTCTTCTTCAACCCAAACCATTTTATGATTTTATGATTCTGTGACTCTGTGATCCACTGGAGGGTGATGAAGATGACTGGAGGCTGTGAGTGGCACATGATGAAGGGGCTGGGGGAGTAATCTTGTTTGGCTCAGAGAAAGGAAGGCTGAGGACCAATGTCACTGTGGCACCAACATCCAAGTGGTTCATGATGGGAAAGGCACAGCCCTGGAACAAGTGGGGCTGTGGGGAAGTTTCCATCCTTAGTGATTCTCAAAACTCACTAGATCAAGGCACTGAGCAACCTGACCAAATTTTGAATTTAGCCTTGCTTTAAATAGGTGCTTAGATTAGATGCTGTCCAGAGATGCCTAAATAACTCTGCCTGAAGACACTGGGGAAATTAGGGAAGAGGTATCACTAGTGTCCACAGCATATGGACAGCAAATAAAGGAACTTCATCTGACCACGGATTCTATTGCAAAATGACTTCTCTATTAATAGCCTGGGGTCCACTAAGCAGCTTCTAGATATTAATTAAGGTGGTTATTTCAAAGATAATTCACATGTAATACCTTAGTATACTTAATAATCTAAATGCTTGCCTGAATTTGAGCTCTGCTGTAACAGATGACCTTGTATGAAACAGGGAACCAAAAAGCAGGACACTGACTTAGTATTAAAATTCCCCACAGCACCAAGCATCTAAAAGACACAATGCTATTCTACACACTACAGCAAAATAGCCCAAGCCAAAAGATTTATGTTCATTTAATAATAAATAATTTCATGAGAATGTGAGAACTCAGGAACTTTGGCCTTGAACACAAAATTTCCAAGTGAGGTTAAGTGAGCTAAATGATGACAATTCCTCCAGTGCTATGCTACTCATTCTGTGTCAAGGAAGAGTTGTTCTAAGTTGTGATTTCTCTTGTCATTAAAAGCGGGGGGGTGGTACAGATAAGGACCTGTGTTTCAAAGCAAAACTTGCATTTGGAAAGGAAAAGAAAAATGCAGAGCTATAATGGATGGTGGTAAGAAAAGGAAAAGAGAGATTGAAAAACCAAAGCAGCCAGTTGCTTAACGGAACTTGTCTTTCAGCTGCATAAATAAACACAGCTACAGCTTCTTGCAGAATTCAGGAAAATGCCCTGAGCACATGAAATGTGGTGGTTACCATAGCAATTTACATAGTCATACATCAGACAAATCCTGAAACTCTTTTCCAGTATAAACTCCCAATTGAAAACACAAGATCAGGTACAAAGAACAAACCTCTTGTCCACTCTGGTTGAGACATTATTCACATCATTCCACAGGGATCAGCTTATGCCCTGTGATGAGTGACCACCCTCCACAGAGCAGGGCTTTACACTCTGGGAGCAGCTGGCTGCTCCACACTTCTGTTCTGCCTTTTAAAAGAAGATATATGTATAGGGAGTAGCACAGAGCAAAGCTCCTTCCTCTGAGGGATGTGACTGAATAGAACACAGAGCTGCTCCTTCTACCCCTGGCATCCTGTTCCGGGTGATGCACGGCAGCTCCTGTGAACCCGTGTACTGCACTGCCATCTCCAGGGCCCAGCACCGCTCACTGCATCAGCCACCTGGCACGGGAATTTCAGCTGCTGGTGCTCTGTGCCTGCCTGGATGCCCAGAGTGCCCAGACTTGCCCGAGCCCTGCCTTGTCTGGGGCCGGGTGTGACCAGCTTTGAGCATCCCTGCCCAAACTGGTGTGTGTCAGTCTGACTGGGATGGGGCTGATTTTCTTCATAGCATCTCATGGGGTGCCATGCTTTGAGTTTGTGTCTAAAACAGTGATGCTTAAGACACCAAAGTGTGTTATACTCCTTTCCAATTCCCCAGATTAGGAAAGATTAGGGGAAACTGGGAATATTAGGAAAAGGGCAGAAGCTGGGGAGCAGCTGCCAGGCTGAAATGGCAAAGGGACCCTCTTGCCCTGCACCACTCCCCTTGCATGTCCTGCCAGCTGACTGTGGGTAACATTGCTGCCTGTTTGGAGGTGAACTGAAGATGAGGCAAACACATGCCTGCTCATGGAAGGGACACAGGCTCTAGGGCTAAAAATGGTGACAGCTAAGGGAGCAGGCATCCACCACCTGCACTAGCAGGTGATGGTGCTCCACTGATTTGGGTTGTCTGGAATCCTGCCTGGATGTGTTGCTGGCATTGCTGGAGTCCAGGCAGCTCAGCCCTGAAAACCCCAAGCAGCCCTGCAAGAGCTCAGAGAGGGTGCGTGCGAAAGACTCTGACTCAGGGACAATAAAAGAAGAAAGAGTCAGTTCATCTGGACACGCTCTGAAACAATGAAAAAGAAGAGGGGAAAAAAAGGAAAAAAAAAAAAAAAAAGATGTTGTTCTCAGGTCTATGGCCAGAGGGCAAGCAAGGAGCAAAATGGTGAATGAGTCACGGCTCTCAGCTGCCAGAGCCATTAACAGAGGGAGACAACAGGATGGGTGAGGGGTTGCACTGGAGAGAGCGCCCGGGTGCTCAGATGGGAACTGTGGCTGCACTCAGCTCTCTCTCAAGGGCATCCTTCCTGGAGGTCTTCCTTCCTAGTGGATAAACACACTGCACAGAGCTGTCATGCTGGAACTTGACATCGTGAAGAATAAACAAAGGTGCGTTTGACTGGGATGGGAATGACAAGAAATACTGAACGACAAGGAAAGGCAGAATCAGAAGTTCCCTTGATGATAAAGTTCCCTCCCTGTCAGAGATCACACTCTCCTCAGCAACACCCACAACTGCTGAGGATACAATTTTACTTTCAATAAAACACTTTCATAAACTACTTTTGTGATAATGCAACCAAATGAATGGCACAGCTCATGGCAGGAGTGTGCTGTACAGACCTGCTGGAGACAAGGCTTGTCTCCTTCCTGCCCTGGGGGTTTAGGAAATTTGGGACAGAAATTGGCAGCTCAGTGAGTCCTCTCCAACACTTTGTACTTCTGCACTGCAGTACTGCAAAGCCATTTGGGATTCTACCTGGACAAGTAGGCAAGCACATGCCAAACATAAACCTCTGAGCCATCGCTTTTGACAGCTGGACTGGTCATGGCCAAGCACCACCAGCTGCAGGCTGAACCTGGGCTGCAGGGAACAGACAGAACGGATGCACTGTAACAGCAGACCTGGAGGAATCATTATATTGTGTTCCCACTGTAACAGCTGAAAATAATTAATTTTCAGAATATGGGTATGTGAAAGACTTTATGCTGCTTCTGTGCCAATGCACAAGGTGTTCTGTCAGACTTTCTCCACCTGCCATCTCTTAGTGTCCTAAAAAAGGATGAAATGAAAACAGGAGGTTTTTTTCCATTAGGCTCTTTGCAGTTCACAAAGAGTCTTCCAGTACCACTTAGCAAATGAAATTATACTTCCTTCCCCCCCGAACCCTTCAGTGTGACTTTTAATTCAAATAAATCTTGGCAGAATGATAAATCTATTTAAATGTTGTATTTTTTTCTGAAACATCTAGTGTTTCATGCAGTGCTTTTAGGATGATTGAACTGAAAGTCTGGAGAACAAAGCCTATCCTTTCCTCATTCAAAAGGTTTGATTTGGACCAGCTGCATGCATTTCTGGTTCCTGACTAGCTGATGTACTTTGCTTATGTTTTCTCTAACAAATAAAAAAATAAAAATCAATTGCAACAATGAGAAATCAGGACAATCCACAGGGCAGGCACTTTGGTTTCCCTCCTGAGACCAACAGAGACAGATTTTTGGATGTACACTCTGGACCAGCCAGGGCAGACAGGTTTTGAAGGACATGGAACATTTTTCAGTCCCTGAGGCAGCACAAAGTGCTGAGCTGCTCAGGCCTTCTCAAATGGCTGCACAGCCACCACTTGCTCACTCCTAGACTGGACTTTTGTCCAACAGGGATGAGAACAAAGAAACAAAGGGCAAAAAAAGCAAGGAAAGTGCCCCATGCTCCTGCTGGCGCCCTCAGCAGCTCAGCACTCCATCCCATAAAACCTGACACACACACAACCAATACTCCACACATACATGACCAAGCTTGCTTCACATGGTACCATGGACTAAAGAGCCTCAGAAAGCACCAGGAGACAAAAGCAGCTCACAGCAGGTCTGCTGCCTGCTTGCTACAAAAATAAAAAAATATCCTAATAAACCAATTATTAAATCCAACTTGTCCCACTGAACTTGCAACATGCACTTATTCTGAGATGGCACAACAAACCACAACCAATCCTCTTTGCTGAAATATGCCATCCCTTGTGTCTGGGTCTTCTCAGGAGGGGAAAAAAAAGGAGAAATAAACATAAATACCACACTTTACATCTGGAAAATAAAACAAAATACAGGTGTAATTGCTGATCTGCCTTTTTTAATGCTGAAATTAATTTTCTAATTGCTGTATGAATCTCTTCACATAGTTCAGGTGCAGAGAAAGGTGGAGGTGACTGATAGGTCAGCTGAGTTAGCAAGCAGAGAAAGCCTCTCATGCAAGAAGGTTTAACACAGGTCATTCAGAGGAAGAGCATGCACGCCATGATCATCTCACATCCTCTCACTCTTCAAAAGGAATAGATTGCATTTTATAAACGTCTCAAAAGACTGGGCTTCCACCAAATGTGTAAATCAGAGGTGACTGCACAAAGCCAGTGCATTGTGCAAAGTCTGCATTGTGCCAAGGCCATGTAAGAGAAGCAGATCTGCAAGAGTTATAATAAACAGCAACTGAGATTCACACGTGGAAAAAAATTACAATTTTATTTCTGGCTACAGTGCAACTACTCAGAATTAACATTAGCTAACTTCTTCTGGATGTACAAATATTTTATCCCACTGTGGCCCCTTCCAAACTTATCCATTCTGTGGTTCTGTCATTCTGTGATTCTCTCTTTCAATCCACCCAGTGAAAGCATTGACACCTGCTTTAGCAACCATGTATATGTCTAATTAATAGTTATCATTACTGTATTTAAAAAATAAGAGTTTAAAGATATAAGCAGGGGAGGGCTACATGCAGTTATTTTTATTTTTAAAAAGTGGCACTGAAAAACCCAGACCAGCTGTCCAAGGTGGGACTTGGTAGCACTGAGGGCTTTGTAAGCAGCATTATTCACAAGATTGTTTTACTTCCAGTGAGTGCTTTGGCTAATGGCAGCCCAAATCACCCCTTCCAGAAGATGCAGCTGAGCCAGCTGGACTGATATTTTATAAAAAGCTTCCTAAGGGGAATGTGAAGGGAGACATTGACTTAAGCAGTCAGACACAGTGTCCAAATGAGATGCTGGGGAAAAACTGGCACCAACATAGACCCAGTGAATCCCAGTGTGACCAGGGACATTCAATGGGATGCAGAACACTCTGGGAAAAGAGTGGGATCTCACCTCAAATCTGTCACAAGACTTCACATCTCCTGAGGCTGGTTTGCATCTCTGCTCACACAGGAACAATGCACCCAAGCTCCCCTAGATGACAAACTCTGGGATCAGAGCCTGAGGCAGGAGATGGCTTTACCCACAGCCCATGTCACCCATCTGCCTGGCACCACAGTGTGAATCACACCTGTCTGCCAGCAAAGACTTGCTAAGCAGAGCTTGAAATACCAATGTGACACATAAAACTTCTCAGTTTCCATGTTAAATACCTCTTTACAGATGGAGAGTGGGCATAGGGGTATGGCAAAGAGCAGGGGGCTCCACAGGAGAAGCCACACCAAAAACAGAACATAGAGGCTCTTTTGAACCTCTGGCTCAGGTCAGATGTGCTTTGCAGCAATGCTTACTTAGCTGGTGAGATGTGAAGGGTTTATTAACTCTCCACCCATTTTAGCAAAGCAATTCTGAGACCCAAGTGTGGAGATGTCCCTGAACAGCAGGATGGGCTGCTGGTGTCACAGTGCCACTGACACCAGCTGGGCAGGTATTTACTTGTTACCATTTAGGCCAAAGTAATACATGTTCACATCACAAGCAGACAGGAAATTGTAATAGCAAGAAAATAAATAATTACCAAATAATTAAAAATTTGGAATAGAACCCTTTTAAACCTAGGGACTGCAGGGGCACCAAATATTCACACCTTCTGTAGTCACATGATATTAAAATGCGTTATTAGAGACAAGCACTACTTTGTATTTAATAACTGGTTTGCTTTTTTTACCATATTCTAACACATAAATACAAAGGCACCTGCTGAACAGCTTTTGTCAAAACTTGTTTACTTTTGGAGGTGGTCCCTTAAAATAATTTTTAAAAATTAATCATCTTTTGCAACCTTGGCATGAACAATTCTCTAGAAGTATATATATATATATATATATATATATATATAAATATATATATGTAGTTCCAGATATATGGTGGGCTACACTGGAAGAGAATAATTATGATAAGACTTATTTTCTTTATGTTCAGGCTTATCAGCTCAGTGTTACTCTTCCTCAATATCTGGTGAATGCTCCCTTGCTACATCCCTCTCACAAAGACTCGTGGTAGCAGCTCCTCCCAGGATCTAATATATATAGCAAGGGTAGGAGACCAGGCAAGAGCAATTCAATGGAAGAATTGAGCCATGGAATACCTTTAAGACAGTTGTTCTATTTTTAATCAATCATCTTAGCTGAGATGAAAAATTGTGAAAGCAGCCATGAATAACACCTCAAGGAAATTTGGGGGAACAGACTCACGATATCACGAAAAAGTGATACACTGACACTTTAAATAGAGATGTTGTGAAGTAGCAGGGTCACAGCAGTCTCTTACTATCATCAGTCAGAACCAAAACAGCCCTGACCATGTTCATAAATCCTACAGTAACTCATGTTTGGGGATGTGGGAGCATTTTATCTCCTTTTCTAACTAGCACACTTTACTGGTGAGAGCTAATCTCTCACTGAAAAACCATGAAGCCCATTTCATACCATCAGCACATCCCATTACCCTCTGGCTGAACATTATTTCCACATTTTAATAATTCTTCTTAATGTGAACTTCAACAGGTGAAAATCCACTTCCTTCACAGAATTTTTCTTTCCTTACCAAAGTATTGCAGGAAATAGCTTTTCTCTCAAAATGTATCCTCAAAAAATCCTCCTGCAGAAGAGGAGGCTGAACAGAGCAGGAGAGGGTCTCAATCCTACAAAGCAGCACCTGTACCTGGCACTTAGCACCCAGTGCTCCCAGTTAATACTGGAATAGGCTGCCTGCAGGAGCTGTGGATGCCCCATCACGGGAAATGTTCAAGGTCAGGCTGCACGGTGCTCTGGGCAAACTGAGCTAGGGCAAGGTCACAGAATCACAGAACCATTTAGGCTGGAAAAGACCCTGTTGTGGCTTCAGCTGGGATAATTTTCTTCCTAGTAGCTGGTGCAGAGCTGTGTTTTAGATTCAGTATGAGAAGAAGGTGGATAACAGAGATGTTTTGGCTGTCGCTGAGCAGTGCTTACCCTGCATCAAGGACTTTGCAGTTTCCTGTGCTCTGCCAGTGAGGAGATGCACAAGAAGCCAGGAGAGAGCAGAGTCAGGCCAGCTGATCCAAACTGGCTAAAGGGGTATTCCACAGCACTCTGTGCTGTGATCAGTACACAGACTGGGGCAGTTGAACTGATCACTGCTGGAGGATGCCTTCCCAAAGCCCCTTAATACCCAAGCTGTGATTCTATGAATAAAATTTGTGTATGTTTGTATATTGTGCTGGTGTTCTGCAGATTTTTAGGAAGAAATGCACCAATGTTTTTTGCACTCCTGGTGTGGGTGATCTCTTTGCAGAAGGCTGGTGTGCAGCTTCCAGCTGCAATACAATTAATTTTCTTCATGGTAGTTAGTATGGGGCTATATTTCATATTTGTGCTGGAAATTATGTTGCTAATACAGGAATGTTTTAGTTGTTTCTGAGCAGTGCTTACACAAAGCCTCTCACCCCACCCCACCAGTGAGGAGACTGGGGGTGCACGAGGGGCTGGGAGGGGCTCACCTGGGACAGGTGACCCCAGCTGAACCAAGGGGTGTTCCACACCATGTGATGTCATGCTCACCAACAAAACCAGGGGGAAGCTTGGCCAGGGGCTGCTGCTGGAGGACTGGCTGGGCATCACCCCATTGGTGAGCAATTGCTCACATTTGTATCACTCCTTCTTGTGTTTTATTTCTCTCCCTGTGTCAGCTTCCCCTTCATTTCCTTTTTTTTTTTTTTTTTTTTTGAGATGGCTCTGATCATGACTGCAGTGATGGGGTGTGGCAAGGGAAGCTGGATCCACACTGCCTGCTGCCTGAGACAGGGGAGATGGGGGCAGCATTCCCTGAGGGAACCAGTAACATTAAAGGATAGGCAGCTCTGCTTTGTCTTACCAATTGTAAACTTTATTCCCTATGGAGTTCAGAATGACCTTTAATTTCTTTGAAATAAAAATCTGTGCAAATATGGTGAGTAATTCACATATACAATGTGATATCTATTTTTATATTCATTCCAAACACGAAAGGATATTAATGTATTGGAGTGGGCACTTCCATCTGATAATATAAAATTTCATTGCAATTCAGCATAGAAATCCATCAGAAAATCTCATAACTCTCAAAACTGCTATCTGTGTTTAATTCACACAGGGCATGGCATAAAACCTTAATCTGACATGCAAATGAACACAAATCCCTGCATAATACTTTCTCTACACAATCATAATTGTAAATGTGCCCTCATCTTTAGTATTCCAAAATAAAGATCTATTCTGACAGGACAAAGCCCTGCTGATAACTTCTGAAAGTCAGTTAATGAAAGACTTTAATGAAAGTCAGGGTCATGACAAAGGGCTTCTTTGCCTCTGCAAGGCATTTCAAGCCCACAAGGTGCAGCTGTTAGCCCTCTTCTAGAGACAGCTTCATGCCAAGGATTCCTGGCTATTAGATTTGCCATAGTCCTCTGATTTTGGGGATTTAATTCTTATCCCATGTCCTATGTGCCCTGTACACGGAGCCCTATAAAAACACATCACCCGACTGGTTCCCAAAGCACCTCCTTTCAGAACTGTATCTCCTGTGAAAATACACCACCCCAAAACAGCTGGTTTCGTGTTGGTGGTGGTTTGGTTTAGTTTTTGTTTGTTTGGTTTTGTTTTGGTTTGGTTTTTTGTGCTGTGCATAGACTATGCTTATCAGCAAGTCAAATTTTGGATTTGCTCTTTTCTGAATATTAGTCCTTGATAACATGATGAGCACATGTAAGCAAAAGCACTGGAAGACCATCCACTACTGATGGGAACTAACAGAGGTTGATTTAAATTTGCTCCAGCCAACCACCCCTGTTGATCAACCCACTGCAGAGGACAAACCCTGAACAGCTTGAGCCATGGAGGAAGGAACCCAGGAGACTACTGGGGTTCATCCTTGAATACCCTCATATTAACAGGAACTCTCATGAGGGGAAAACATGCTTCAGCTGAAAAAATGAATGAAACTAAGATTGAACTGTAATTGTGTAGGCACTGAGCTCAATGAGAAAACTGAAGCATGGAGATGAAAGCTCAGTGAAAAACATTTCAAAATCTCCAAGCAATATTAAACTGGAAGAAATAAACCCACCTAATTTTAATGAACATATGTATGGAACACATCATCACTCTCTCAGTGTTGCAGAACAGTTAAAATGAAACCCAAAAATCAGCTGATTAGCACAAAATATACTTTCAGAATCATGTGATATGATCAAAACCCCAAATATCCTACTGTATCTAGTTCTCATGTAATATGAGAAAACACCAGTTTAATTTATGTAGTGTGAAAGCTGACAATATGTTTTGCAGTTTTGTTTAAATAGCTAATGTTCTCACATTAGCTGTAAATGAATTTTGACACTAAAAATAAATGTAATAAAAATAATGTGAAATCAAATAATTCAAGATGCTGCTGACCAGGACTCATTGCTGCCTTACTGTTCCTAGTGCAGCCATGAAAAATGAACTTTTGGTAGAATTTTGGGGTTTAATTAAAAAGTTTAGTTTAAAAATGATGTTTGAATTTGCACAGAAATGTATGGAGGTTTGATTCTCATTAAAAGATATCCCTTTTCTTTAAAAATATCATGTTTCCTCTCATCTTTAAAAATAAAACACATCTTTCTACAGTTTTGTAATTTGCCATTAATTTGATCTTCAAAATGGAAACACAAGAGAATGTTTAGCTGGAAATTCTCTTTATTTTGGATGAGAAAGCTGGGGTTTTGTCATTGCCTTTTGTCATTGTCATTGCATGATAACCAAATATGGAAATTTACATGATGTGCATTTGAAAACAAAAAAGTGAAGCAAAATGTAATTTCAGGATGAAAGATACATACTCCATCTTCTCAGGAAGGTTGAAAGTTCTATTTTGATTTTAGCAAAATAAAAACTACAGCCAAATGCAACACATTGCTAGGGAAAAAACCCTTTGGTTTCCATTAAAAGAACCCTAAAAACCCTTGGTGTGGACCTCTCAGTGAGTTCCCCAGGCTCGAGGCACTTTAGGGGTGCTCCAGAAGAAAAGCCCAGTTTGTGTGTCTGATCTGTAATTTACCTTGAGAAGCTGCAGAGACACTGCAGTGGCTGTGAGGCATGGCAGTGACACGTGTGAGAACACACACTCCAAGCAGTGAAATGTTTCTGCAGAGCAGAGCTGGTGCAGCCCCTCTGGTGCACCCCACACTCTGACCTTTGCAGCGTGACCACGCACACAGCTCTGCACACTGAGGTTCCTGCAGTGCTTTCTCACTGTGCCACTGCAAAAAATAGCCTCCCTGTGTGTTACAGCTTGCTGACCAAAGCTCCTGCCCCCAACTCAACAGTTTGGTGGCTGTCTGCCTCTACAATGTTCTGCACCGTTTGCAGCGTCAGGGAAAACGTTATTTAAAAATACGGCGGTGTTGAAAGATCTGACTGCAATATAATGTGATGTAAGACAAGGATATACAGCATGACCCTTGTTGGGCAATTTCTGGACACACCAGTAAACTCTGATAAGCAAAAAGAGGTGATTTGGGGGTGCACTCACAGGCTGATGAGATGAGGTAAAGCTACCCGGGGGCAATCTTGTCTGTAAGAAAATCATTTCAATAACAGTAAAAAACCCCCCACAGTTACTCTGGGCTCATAGGAATGTTACAGCACAGACCAAAAAAAAAAAAAAATCAAATTCCAGCTCATCTGAAGAGCCAAATATCTATTTTCAAACTTTAGCTCTGAAGTTGAAATATCACAGAGTAATCAGAAAGGTCAGAGAGATGAGAAATAAAATAATCAGCAGGAAGCATAAGGCACAGTTCCCTTTGGATCCTCACCTTTGTTACACTTTTCAAATCCCTCTTCCTTCCACAAACTAGGGATAATTTACACATTTATCTGAGTCAGGAGTTTTCCTGCTGACTTTGCCAGAACCAAGCTTTCTCTTGGTGCCTTCTGCCTCCACTGCAGATACAGAAACTTGTCCACACACTTGAGCCATGCATCTCCAGAGCCTCTGGATCCCTGCATCCCTCCACCTCTCCATCCCTGATGGAGGGTGCCCCTCCTGCTGCACTGTGCCTGGTAACTCTTGCCAGCTTTTGGATTAGATGTGCCCCCCTTGTTAGTCATCACCAGCACTTAGTGCTTTGGCAGGCTCCAGAGGAGACTGAAAGGCTTTCTTGCTGTCCAAGTTCAGTTAGCCCTGCTGTTTTGCTGATTCAAAGTGTTTTCTCTTGCATTTAGCAAGAATCCTGTAAGAACTGCTGGCAAAGCATCTTGAGAAGTGAAACTGCAATGTATGTATTTGGAAATGATGCAGGGGAACCTGGGGACACAGACTCAAATGTGCAGACTCATTTCTATTGTGGATGCCAATGGTAAGCCAAAACCAGCAAATACTCCATAATCTAAAAGGCCTTAGAATAGATATCCATTAAATTTCAGGACAATCCATATTCAAATGGATTTCTGACAACATCCAACCTTCTGAACGTCCTCCTGCTCCTGTCTGCAAAGCACCAGACCCGCACACATGTACCTGCAGCTGTGGTCCTCAGTCTGCCACACCGCAGGAAATGTGCCATTTCTTGACAAGAACAATGAGCAACGCACACTTAGCAAGGTTAAACAGTCAAAAGAGGTGATAACCTAGACTTTGACACCAAGTTTATTTTTAAAGGTGTGAAAAAAGCCAAGATGCTATTTCAGTTCACCTCTCCTAGCGTGCTGTATGGCACAGCTGATGTTCACTCGGCTTCCTAACCACCAGAGGGAGTCCCTGGAAACCAGCACGGGAGGAAGAGGAATTAAAATTCATATTTTCTACAGAGATCTCCAGAATACTAATCAAGACCAACAGATAAAGCAATCCATGCAAATCTGATTGACGGTGATTGCTTGGCAGGGTTTGGTTTTTTTGTCCGCAGAGGTGGAGCAGAATTTCAAACACACCTGAATCAGGACCTGCATCACGCTGTGTTCCTCCTCAGCTGTGCAGCTGAGCACGTGCAAGGGCAAAGACTGGACACCTGCAGAACTAAAAGCACCTTTCAGGAGATTACTTCCTTCCTGAGCTGCAGTGCAGCCCCATGCTGCTCCATTCTATCACACAATTTTTGCTCCCTGCTGTGTGGCAGGGACTGTGCAGCTTGTTGGGCCATCAGCCAGCAGCACGGGACTGCAGCCACTCATCTCCAGGTGAGCCCTCCTCACCCCGTGGAGAGGAAAGAAAAATGCACAATTATTGTAAACTAGATGCCTAGCCATTTAAATGGCTGAAGTTCAGTTAAATAAGCCCATTTTCAGCTGTATTGCTTCATTAGAATTAACTGGAGAAATCACGAGTCATTGCCACAAGGGTCTGAGATTCTGCTTGCAGAAGGCAACACAGCATAGAGCTTTTGAGTCCTTGACTTGGTGAAAAATAAGATGCTGGATGACCACAGAGAGTCACCTAAGAAGGCCATTAATAGACTTTATGTGAGCTCCCCAGGGATTAGCAGCCAGCAGGAGAAGCTGCTCTACATGCTTTGCTGGCAGCAGCATATGGGGATTCACTCGGTGCCTGGCATTAAGCAGACTTTCCCCTCAGCTGAGCCTGCTGCTGGAGAGGGTTCCAGAGCTCTGCCCCACCTCCCCAGCTGCACCACTGGCTGTCCCTGCCAGTCCCCTGGTCCTAAACACTGTGCTTTGACCAGGAACACCTTTTTACTGAGTGCTGTTTGCACAATGAACCATGGCACGTAGTGACAGCATAGTTAAAAAAAAATAAATTCAAAACACTATCAATTTTATTGGTGAAAAATACTCTTAGCCCAGCAACATATTCCTGACTTCAATCTATATATGTGTGAATGTCTTCCTAAATTCACTTCTAGTGTAAAATCAAAAAATTTGCATGCAAAAAGCCCATCTGTTTTCAGAGCTCAGGCAGTCAGAGAAGTGATAATCTGATGTGCAGTGCTCATGTGAGCACATATAAGGATGTGCACAAAACACATGTATTCCTTGGAATTCTCATTAACTGTCCCAAGGAAATCCATGGAGCATCACTAAAAGTACACCTTATACACATCAGTTTCCATGTCCCTAATTTATCACTGTTAAACTAGAGGTTCAATTATCATTGTAGTTACTAATTAATTACACCATAATTAGAAATCGTTAATTCATTCATTAGAAAGTTTGGAAGAAGATTGTAGTAAAATTGTCAGGGACCAAAGAAGGATTCTTAGCATCAATCCTTTACAGTCAATGATGAAAAAGAGAGGGAAAATGGGATTAATTTTGCCTTTAGGGTCACCTAATACATAACTGACTGTACCAAGAGCATCTGTTACTGTTTCTTGACCACACAGACATCCCAGCTCAGGTACCAAACCCAGTGCTACAAATGCTTATAGTTCTACTCCTGTTAACAGGAAGATCATGGACACACAATTGCTAATTGCTAGGAGTGGGATCACAGCTAGGGGAGTAGATGAGTTACTGAGCAGAGACAAACTATTGTAGAGTCTGGCTCTTAGCTGAGAATACAGAAATTCTATTAAATAAAAAGAAGCAACCAAAGCCAGGCTGAATGGGGCTTTGAGCAACTTGATCTAGTGGAAATTGTCCCTGCCTATGGCAGGGGATTAGAACTAGGTGATCTTTAAGGTCCCTTCCAACCCAAACCATTCTGTAAATGGTCTCCAAATGAACATTGGCCAAAATCTGGCCTATACTGCTTGCACATAAATTACTGGACTTGTTAAATTTTGATAATTAAGTTTTTTCCTAATATATTCTAATATATTCTAGTATATTCCAATATATTAGAATAATACAATATATTCTTCTAATATATTCTTCTGCCACTGACTACACTCTAGTGAAAAAGCCACAGTGAACCTTCTATCACTGAGCTCTGGAAACTTCTCCAGTTTTCTCCACACTCAGAAAAACAGGGGTTTGAAGGCAGTGGTGCAAGGGAATCTTGCTAGCACAAGTCAGCGTGTGCAGGTCTCAAATCTCTCAATCATTTTTTTCCCACACACAGTTTCCTTCCTGAAGTGGTTTTGACTCAGTGCAGAAGTGTTCAGCACAGCAAAAAGCATCAGCAAGAGTCTCAAGGGCCTTTAGGTTTGTAATGCTGCTCAAAGAACAGAGGCACCTTTTGTTGTCCCCGACACTGGAGAGCGGCTCCTGCGTTGCTGCTGATCTGAGCAGGGAAACAACAGAGTCCTCCAGGAAAGTGGCTGAGATGCACACAAGCAACATCTCATGGGATTTGATTTGCATAACACTGAGAGAGCACTTCAGTGCCCTGGAAAACTTTCTGCTGTAGCTCCCTACCACCTGGGGGACTGAAAAACTGGATTGAAAAAATGCCTTCTTCTATGGAGAAGAATAATTAAATAACGGTTTGATACTTCCTGACAGATGAATAATAGCAATGATATTTACAGTTCTAGCACTGAAAGGAGTCTGTAATCTCAATTTATCTATTCACAAATGAATTAATTCACCTCCTGTGCTCCAGTCAACTGGAGTCAAGCTAATACAGAAGATTAACCAGTTTTACTCACTGCTTCTCCTATCTGGGCCAACTTCTTCCAGTTCTGGTTTTAAACATGTTTCTTTTAATATGAAGTGTAACCAGGTTCCTAGAAGGTGGTTAGAGCATAATGCTAATCATGCAAGGGGTGTGGATTCAATCTCTGCATGGACCATTCACTTCAGAGTGGGACTCAATGATCCTTGTGAGTCCTTTCCAGCTCAGAATATTCTTTGATTCTGTGAAATGTCATATATCCAGTTAGGAAGCCCAGGTTAACCTGAGAAGAGGGCACCTGAGCAGTTTGGAAGGCAGGGGAAGCCTGAAAGCAAGTGCAGGAAAAGTCCAGGAGAACTTCCAGGAGAAGTCTGGTTTCTGGAAAGATGNCAGGCAGGGGAAGCCTGCAAGCAAGTGCCTATTATTCCAGAAGTCTGGTTTCTGGAAAGATGGGCAGAGGGCTTGCACAAGGACTGTCACCCTCCTCGGAACAGGAAGAAGAACTTTTTGGAATTAAACACAGTGAGTGGTCCTGTGGCTGAGCTGATGTTTTACAGCTGGGGTCACAAGGGTCTCCTGCCCCCACAGGGTTGGGCAGAGACCTGCTGAACACGCAGTGGGGCACTGCCTGGGGTGTGCCTTTCACTGGCTGCCTCAGGAAGATAAATTCCCACCCAGTTTGCTGGGTAACAGCACATCCCTGTCCAACTGGCAAAGGAAGAAATTTATTTCTGTAGTAAGCAATATACTAAAAGATTCTTTATGTCACATGGACTTTTCTGGAACAGTTTAAGTGATACAGCAATGCAGCAGATGAAAGGAAAAAGCTCATTATCTTATTTGAATTTTCCTTCCTTTTTCATTGACCTACAAAGCACAGCAATTTAGATCAGAAACCCCCCTGTTTGCAGAATTGTTCTGAGTGACTGAAGTTGATACTGAAATTGGTGTAGGCATGAGTCTGGAAACATTGTGAAATTTATTTCTCTAAACCTTTCTCTGGTGTTTTTGAAAGATGTTGGTCAAAAACATTTATTCCCTTGGGAAAATTTTTGTTTTTGAAAGAAGCAGGTTTTTTTTTTTTTTTGTATTTTTCACATGCACCCAAGTAACCACTGCCTGCAGGCTGCTATTTTGGCTAGCCCTAGGTGTCTGATCACGTGGATCATATTTACACTAGTGAGTCCAAAAGTTTGTTGTTTACAAGTTCTCTGTGTCTGGATGATAAATAGGAACAATGTCAGGAATGACTTGGTTCAACGACCTGCAGGAGAATGCATGCTTATGGTTCTGCAATGCCTATGCCATCTGAAGTTACACGTCTTTAAATGTTATTAGCACTCTGAAAAGTAAAATGTGCACAGAATAGATCATCCTAGAGCTTTATAATCTGCACCAACACTCCTGATAGTGTGGGAAACGAGTCCACAGTGCAGCATGTGAAACACCTTGCATGGAGCATGGATCTCCTTACCCCAGCACAGTTTTGGAACCAGCTGGCTGCAAGTGAGCATTGTGTTCTGTGGTGGGTCCCTTCCATTATTGTTCTATTTTATGTATTATGCAGTGCTGTAATGAAGATGAAGCCTTTTGTATTCCCATACTGTGTTGTCTGTGGTGCTGGGAAGTCTTGGGGCAATATTATCAAATAAAACAGGCACTGCTTTGTAAAAGATGAATTCAGATGACTGAATATCCCAGAAGTTACACTTTACTGCCACGGAAAAACTGAGGGATGCAGGAGTAGTTGGCAAAATGTTAACAAAAAATGAACTGAATATAACATTAGAAAAAAATACAAAAAACCTTGTGTACACTTTTGTCTGAAATCCAGTGCCCCATGATCTTCACACACATCCTTCACTGACAGAAACCTTGCAAATACTTAGGGCATCTAACTAGGAGAGAGAATGTGTGGTATAATCTGCCAGTTTATCTGCTATTTGATGAATCAAAGCTTTATTCTTAGATTTCTCCAAAGTGTTTTTTAAGGAACTTCCTCCCAGCATTATAGACATGTTGTCACTTCTGAAAAAGGGTAAGAGCAGAATGACTGAAGGAAAAGGAAAAGATCTCAAACTCCCAAGAACTTCATAAAATCCAGCTTATGGGAAAAGACAAATACATGTCAAATAATCCACAGTGGTGGAAAAGGCAGCAGATCTTCTAACCAGAGGAAGAGGAGTGAGGAGCAATCCTTCTGACTATCAAAACATCCTCCCTGCAGAGGTAAGGCTGGGTCTGTGAAGCTGAAGGCACAGGGCTGAACTCTGCACCCTCCATGACCTATGTCTGTATCGTGTGGTCTGTAAGACACTTAGAACAAGAAAATGGCTTTCTTACAAGGAATAAAGAAAGGAATAAATCACTATTAATTTTCTTCAAGCCTCTCTCCTTCTATTTCAAGCTTTCCTCCAACTTCTCTCTTCTTAGTCAAATAAGGCAGCTGACCTCTAACTATGATTAACTCTGCAATGAGCCCTCTGCATAAGGCTTTTCAGCATGTGGTGTTTACATTTAGAAATGGAATCTTCATACATTGTAAGTCAACAATAACTATCTAAGTCCCCAGGGCACAGACATCAAAGGAAAAGCAAAAGTTCACAATACGTTACATTCACTATGTCACAGGCAGCATTTACCAGCACCACAGACTGGAGTCTTAATTCTTCTCCAAGGGGTACCAAGTTTTTAAGCCATGAAAGCCCAAGGTGCCCTCAGAGCTGGTCACACCAAGCCACAAAGCTGAGCCACTGTGCCCCTATGCAACATGGGAACATGCAGGTGCTGCCAGCAACCCACTGGGACTCAATGTCTGAAGCGAGCAAATAAGGAAAGAAAAAGATGAAGAATTCCTTTGCCCATCCCCAGAAAACTGGGGAACAAGAAAGGAGAGAAAATAGTCTCGTTCCCCCTCTCCCCAAACAGTAACCACTCACTGGGACAAGCACTGAGTGTACAGGCTCCATGAAGCCTTGCAGAAAGTTACCTTCATTACAGGCACCACTGGCTTTCCTACAAAATTATGGCAGGGAAGAACTTGCCCATTTTAGCTTACTAATGTTCTCACATTATGTCCTGCTCCAATAACCATGCTGCCCTGCCACTAGTCATTGCATTTGGTAAATCTAAGAGGATGTAAGCCCTGAAAAGCATGAAACATCAAATACCCTGTGGGCAGGATCCGTGCAAAATTCTTCCACAGTCTCCCGGGGCAGGAAGGGGTGATGCTCTGCCTCAGTGAAATCTGGCTGCAGATGACAAAGTAAGCTGGTGACACACTGCCTTGTACTAGGTAACTTATGCCAGTGAAATGTCTGACTTCTCAAAGTGGACACTCATGAAAGAAAAACAATTAAATGGGAAGTTGTTTGTCATATTAATGGTCTTACTAAATGACACCATTAAAGCACTGTAAGCAAGAGATTGGTAATGAGCAAGTCAGTGTTATCATTTGCTCTCATTTTGCAAGCTGGCTCAGGACCAACATTTCTCCTTTTGTTTGTAAGGGAGAGCAGATTAAAGAGATGTATAAGGAAATCAAAGTAATTAGGCACGTAAACAAGTTGGCAGGTAAACAATTGTAATTCAGTGAGGCAACTGTCAACCTCTAATGGAAGGATGGTACGTATTTGTAATACTGTTTTGGTTTCAGTCCCATTTTATCTGATTTTGGATTACTCCTGACCTAACCATTAGCATCTTTACAAAGCAGAAGAATGAGCCAGGTCTGTGTTCACCTCTTTCAAGGCTTGCTTTAGCTCACCCTGGGGACATGCACTGGGAGAGGCTCCCACCAAAGCACTGGGAACATGGACACCTGTAAGGTGACCAGCTGTCCCCATGGGTAAGAGTATGAGTGCATCCACTGCAGAAACTCTACCAGCCAGAGGGTTCAGGCTATGACTTTTCTCCCAACTTTTGCAAACTCTGGGATGTCACACTCCTAGGAAGACACCTTCTCAGGACTGATCTTGATATGCAACCCAGGTAAACAGAGTCTGGCTGTAGGATCTGGTTCAGCCCATTTAACTTTTGGCATTTAACAAAGCACTTGGTTCAGTTTTCACTCATGCCCCATGCAGTCAGAACAGAGAGATAGTGCTTGTGGTTGTTCTTGAGCATTGTAGTTTCTCTCGTGAAGAAGAGGAACAGTGCAGTAATTCCCATCACCAGCTCACAACTATGTGTTCATTTGATGTGGCCCAATCATTTGAAAGTCAGCACTACCTAAAAATTATTTACAACTCCCCAAAACATAGACTGCTACCATTTTTTCAAACTAATTCAGCTTAATGCGCCATTCAAAACCCCACACCATTACTTTGTGCCAAGACTAGTTATTTTCCCAAATGTACCAGTACCCTGACTCCACGTCTGCTGAAGATATGATGCAGTCTCACATCTGCTGCTGTAGTCTACCATGATTAATTTTAGTTTATGGAAGTGGGTGGTAGAATGAGGGGAGAAGCAGCCATGTAAGCCAGAATCTATTCAACTATGGGAGGATCGGCAGTACCCAAATGCAATAATGTCTCAGTAGGAATATAGGACAAACCTAAACATTAGAAATAGCACGTGCCAGCAGTGCACACAGAATACTCCAAGCTGCAGAACAGCAGATAGGGTTTGCTGCCCTGTGAATGTGACAGAGGGAGCCTCTGTTTCACCCTGTGGTTTGGCTGAGCTTTTTATGAGTTGTATGAGCAGTTCTGGGCACACAAATGCACCTTTTAAAGCTCCCATCCATCTGCATAAGCACATGGGCAACTTTAATACATGGATGCATAGATATAATAAATACTTTTTTTTTCCTAATGATTTTTCCATATGACAAAAGCAGACCCTAATGCAGGATGCAGGCAGCAGAATGGGTGGGGTATGCAGGCAGTGGCAGTGCCTGAAAAGATATATGGATATGTGTGTTTGTATGAATTAATTCACATTAATCCATGCCCACAAAAGCTTAAGGGCTGTAGAAGCCTAGAAGAGCAGATATGAAAAAACATTTTATAACTTATATCCATTATATGCTTTTGCTGTCAATTTGCATGCTGAGATCACTGCACTAACAGGAAAACTTATGATGCTATAAAAAGCTTCATTCTAATCCATTATCAATGTGCTGCTAATATTAAAGAGAAATAGCTCTGCAAATAAATTTCATAATTAAAAGAAGAAAAGAAAAATGAGTATTTTTGGATTTTGTTTTATAGAACCAGAGGGTTGTTTTTTTTTAAGCTGAAATTCCTTTTAATCAAAATTTCCGTTTTTGACAAGTTCAGCTGTAAAGAATGGGACAGCTGGCAATCTTTGAAACTTATAACACTTTATGTATTAGACAAAAAGGGTTGCTGAAGACTGAATGTTTACTAGACCACTCTTTTTTTGTCCAGAAAAGAAAGATTTTTATCTGTGACCCAATTCATGTCTTTGAATGTGACAACTTCAAACTCTAAATACATGCTCTTCAGCATGGACTGAATTTTAAACATGTAAAGCATCTAAAGCACACTTTTGGTGTTCTAAGGAAATTAATTTAAAAATACCCCTAAAAAGGCAAAATGCAAATTATTGCTGGCTGTATATGCATAAACTTCCCAGAAATTTAATAAGCTTTCCAAGTGTTCAAAAATACTTTCTTAAAAATACCTGCTGTTCAGTGCTAGGTATAGCTAGCATAATTTCAGTCAGTTTCTGGTATTTTAGCCTATGAGCAATAAATTTTTATCCTGAGACTTGTGTTTCCACAAGGCACCCCCCTGAATCAAACTCAAAATCCTGCAAAAACCTTACTCCCAATGATTGGAAGAGACAGATGAGAAAAAAACTCAACCCAAATTTAAATTTTGGAAGAAAGACAGACTCATCACAGACATGAAACCAATCCCTACACCCAGACCATGGTCAAAGTATCCAGATTTGGAGGTCTAAAAGGGCTGGGCACATCTGAGCAGACAAAGAGCTCTGTACTCTTCAGACTTTCATGAGTTTAGGACTGGTGAATCTTGACCAGATTTCCTCATGAAGTCTCCTGCTGAGGCACAACTACAGCTGAAAATATTAAAGATGAAGAAAGGAGGATTAAGTCCTCAGTACTTCTAAATCTAGCTACGACTTTGAAATATGTCTTGATTTTTTATGAGTTTTGCATTTGTCAGCTTAATAGAACAGAAATAGCAAAATAAAAATTCTGAACTCTCATATTAAAGCACACCTTTTAGTAAGACATGTTTGTGTGTTGAAGGTTGTCAGGAGACAATCTCTCTCTAAAGAGCTGCTGTCCATCACCAGTGGACGCTGCAGTGAAACCTGGATGGCAGCAAGTGACGCAAACTTTGACTCACCATGTTTGCAAAAGGAAAATAGGGCTGTGGGGTGTGCTTTTGCAGGGAGAAAAAAAAAAAAAAAAGACACCACACAAGGAGTGCTCTGTTCCCAGCCCAGGAGCTGCAGAGAGGTCATAAGCACGTAACTGAAGGCAGTGCTTCATTCAGATATCACAAACCAGAAACTGGTTTCCACTGAGAAACCAGGACTTTATTTTGGGTCCAGTTCAAGCTAATGCAATGACAAATTCACAGAACAGCAAAATTCACCACAAACGTCTTCTACAGTCAACAGAGTATTCAATAACCAAGGTGCCACACACTCCTCTTTTGGGAAGCTGACCCACAAGAGCCAACGGCTGAAGCTTGCCCAACACACTGGAAATACCAGCTCTGAGTCCTATCCTGGAAGATTTTGCTAGTTTTACTCTGATTTCTGTTTACTTAAAGTTTTATTCTGTCATCTCATATGTAAAACAACACATATACAGATCCACATAAATCAGTGGAGCTACCTGCCTGCTGAGGCATTCCCAAATAACTATTGATTTCCTATGGTAAGTTAAGGCACCATGAAAAATGAGCAGAAAGGAAAATAAAATCTGAAAACAAGTGCAATTCATACCACAGCAAACACTGCTCTAAAGCCTATGGTTTTTTATTATAATGTGTTTTATGATGGCATAATATCCAATACAACTGCACTGGGTGATTGGTAACAGGCATTTTAAAATGTCACAGATTAACAGAGATTAATTTACCTCCATCTTGTGAGTTCATGATATTCAGAGCAAACAGCATTGCATTGGAGAAGGTGGTGGCCTCTTCTTTGCTTGCAAAATTCAAGCCATAGACCTGCCGTGCGTCGCGCCATTGATGAAAGGTAGGGGTTGCTTGATTGTACTTCAGTCCTTTCACAATGGAGTAATTAATCACTACCTGTGGTTTGAAACAGAAGGGCAAGGATTAACAACAGCTCTGTTTTCAGTGGGAAAAACCCTTGTGTGAAGGTTACCTCAATGGGTTGAGGCAGCTCCTGTGGCAGCTCCTACATGGCTGCACAGTGAGGCAGTGTTTGTTTCAGTGATGGAAGACCCACATCTGGGGGTGAGATTCACAGCAGCTCAGTTCAGCCTCGGGGACTTGCAAGCCAGTTTTGCAAAATCTATTACCCACTCGTGTTTTCTACAGCACCTCCACAGGATGCAGCTGTGCAGATGCTGCAAACAGCTGTCAGGAGCCAGGGCCAGCAGCTGGTTCCATCTTTTGGAGGATGATCATGCACAATTGCTAGAAAAAGAGCCAGACACAGCTCGTGGCACTAACCTTGCCCTATAGAACATAAATGACTCATTGCACCAGGTTTGCTTTCCCCCTCTCATGTGTCTGACCACCACCAGTTTCTTGTGTTTAGACTTCTTCTTTAGAATCAGGCAATGACAAACCCAGACAACCATTCTTCTCCCACGTTTTCCCCTGCTGTACATGTGGTGTTTTCCAGGTAAGGGGTGACTGCAGCAGCAGGCTGTTGCTTTTGAAATTTAATCTGCAAAAGGCAATGCCCTGTTTATCCTTGGGCAGGGCACTGGGACACTCAGCTACACAGTACAGCTGGAGTCCAGACAGAAACCTCCAATGCTGACAGTGTAAGCTGCTCTAGCTAAGGGTGGAGATGCAGGAGTGTCCACTGCACCACCGTACCACTTTGTACACAGAATTTATGTTAGAGGTGGATCCCACACACCAGAAACACCTATCAATACTTTTTTTTTTTTTTGCAGTCTGATCGGCATTTTGGAAAGTTTTCTGTTAACAGTATGATTGCAACAAAAAAGCTTCAGTGTATTTAATTAGTGCAACAATATTTTTGGTAGATGACTGACAATTCTTAATTATAGAGGGCAGACTTTTAAAACTAATTTCAAAGATTAACACCTCCTAGCTGAGTTTTGAATTTTCAGTTTAAACTGGCAGAGAAACATTAGATGAGCACCTAATAAGGAACAAATAGTTTTACACACATTAGTATTTTTGAAGGATAACACTGTCTCATTGATATAGGTAACAGGTGTCTTGTAACTTTACTATATTAATATACAAAAAATTGTAGAAACCAGGAGAGAAGCCAGTAGACCCCTAGATGATTACAGATATTCTCTTAATTCTAGGATGCATTTACTTACAGAGCCAGCATTAGAGAGTGATGTAGAAGACAGTCTTTGAATACTTGGTCTAGCTTTAGGTGCAAATATGATGGTGCAGCTGTTGCACTCAAACCAGTATCATTACTAGGGCTCCATAAAAATGCATGGAGAAGCAATCAGACCCATACTGCTTTTTTGGACACATTTTATTGAGAAATTCCTGACCTGTGAGCCAAAGGAAGATGCAGCCCTCCATTGGGTATGCAGGTTCCCAAGAATTAGTCCCTTGATAATGGGAACTGTATCACCAACATGCTGTGTGGGAAGACACCCACACCAACCAGAATGAAGTGGAAACTCGTCACAGCAAAGGCACTGAACTTCCTGTTTCATTTGACAGCTTGGATAGCCTTATCTCCTTGAAAAATTGTGACATCACCCCCATTCTTCTACTGAGCATTGGGAGAGCCTGTACCAATGTTGCTCACACTCAAAGAGTCTCTTCAGCATCAAGAAGACTCATGCCTGGATTTCTGAACCAACAGTTTTAACAGGACCAACTTTTAAGTCTTCCAACCATGTTTGAGTAGACTAACCAAGGGAAGGCATAGGCAGTATCTTTGAGGAAAAGGTTAGGAAGATTGTGAGCTTCTAACAGATTTTCAGAGTGAGTCTTTCTCACCTACTAACAGAAGCCTCTGTTTCAAAGGACACCACTATCAAAGCCCAAAGAGCACCAGACGGTGCAGTGCAGCTGCATAATGAAAGGCAGAAGTTGTGAAAACCTATGCCGAAAATTGTTTAATGGAACTCAGGTAAACTGTTCAAAACCTGCTCCCAAGGAAATATAAGGATCTTCTTTGTTCTGAGGGTTAGATCCCTTTAATTGAATTAAGACAGAATTTGAATGTTGACCTTCAGTAATCATCACGATGCCCACACATGCAATACCTTGTCTTCAAACTCAAACCAGAGAGTTTACTGAGAAATGAATCACTGGGAAATGAAACTTAAAATACCCAGAGTTTCATTTTTATCTCCTTTGGCTCGTGTTTATAGAAAATGGAAAAAAAGAGGAGGGGATCTCCTGCTGTTGTTAAGAATGAGTGCACAAAGGTGTCTTGTACAGATGGTGTGGAGACTCTGCAAGGCACATGATGATAATGAAGTGCTCCACTGCAGTAATTAAAATAAAGGTCTCCCTGTTTGAAGCATAGGGGTTTTTTTTACAGGTACTTCTAAGGGATCTTTACTCTAAAGCTTCATATGTCAGTAAGAGAGCACATCTGCCAGGCTGAGCAGACCAAGAGTTCATCTTTTAATTTTCAGTTGCAGTCTACAATAGGTGAATTGGAGAAACTCGCACTGGAAATCTTGAAGAAATAAATAATGGATTTGTCCATGGCAAACAGTTCTTCCTATAAATCTTCCCCTAGAATTTGACTTAAAAGCTGAAACATGGCATTTTATATGCCACTTTTTTTCTTTTCAACTCTCTTTTAGTATTTTATATCCTGAAATAATGTAGCCTTGCTGCTATATCTTACTGATATAAATGTCTGTGTTGTTTTGAAGCCTGTTAAATTCTGTATTTCAATGATCTCATAGGGCAACATATAGTCACATATAGCATTATGCTGACATGCTTCAATGTACCCATCACTATGTTAAAAAAAATGGTATTTGCTTCACTTGTAGCCAGTACTCTCCTTCACCCTTTCACCTCAGTTTCAGGTGTAGGCTCCTCCCAACAGGGATTTTTAGAATCTATACAAAAGCTCAAAACCAAGAACCTTCCTTTTGACTGCAGAGGTGTGAGCTGCCAGCAGTGACAGTGGTGGTGGCTGATGGGGCTCACAGGAATGGGCTAGAAGGGATGGAGTGGGCTTCAGGGCAACACCTGAGATGTAAACACAGCCAGGATCATGGGAAGAGTTCCCACACAAGCCTCACCACCAATACTCTTGCTTATTGAACAAGGACAAGACAATTGCTTGTTTCTGCAGAGCATGAAATGGTTCAGCAGCTTGGGCCCTGCCATGCTGCCAGCACTCAGGCTCATCTCTCAGGGAGCAGCCATGACTGCTAAAACTGCAAGGATATAAAAACTGCTACAGCTGAGGCCAGATTCTTTAATTCTGCAGGCAGGCCCGAACCTGATGAACTTCTAATTAGTTACAACAGCGATTAATTGGTTCTTTCTTTTCAAAAATTTGGGTCAGCTTATATCACAAGAATCCCGTCCCTGTTTCTGTTTTGGCTTGGGCTCACATGTAAAACATCCCACCTTTCCCAAGGCCCTGTTTTTACATTCACTTCTCAGCCACATGAACACATCAGCCCCTCAGGAGATGTGACTGACTTTTGAGTTGCACCCTCCTCCCTGCCTGTTTGCTCAGCACATGCCTTTGGGTGAGGAGATCATGCTGAACTGACATCCCTTGGTGTAAAGTCCTAATTTTAAACCCTTAGGTTGACCAGGACACCGGAATGGGGAGCTACTGCTTTTTAGCTTTGTGAACTTCTTGCATGGTGACTGAAGCTCACACATGTCACCTTTACAACAGGCCAGGTAACAACAATAGCTGGCAAGATGCAACACGGGTGTAAAAAATGTGATTGTGACTGTTGGCTTCAGGAATCACAGAATCACAGAATTGTTAAGGCTGGAAAAGATCTCAATGAACATCAAGTCCAAAATGAAGGCCCCAAGGAAACATCGAAGCTCATGATGACATTAAGCCATTGTAACACTGATCTGGCCTTAGCTTCAAACCAGTCCTGGCCTCTGTGGTGACTTCAAAGCTTCAGGACTGTACCTGTGGTTTTCTGAAGGTTCCTGCTCAGGCCAGCAGAGCCTGTGCAAGGCTGGACCTTGTGCAGAGCAGAAAGGGGAGCTCAGGTACCGCTGGCCTGTGATGCAGGGCAGCCACAGCACATGGGGAGGACAGCGCCCAGGCACACACAGGGAACCAGACCCGGCCACCACTTCCTGGGGGGAAGAACAGTTCTGCTCCTGTTCTGCTGCTCTACAAACCATATTTGTCTGTGGGGAACCTTCCAGACACTGTCAGCTAGAGAAGGAGATAAGGTGATAAGGAGATAAGGCAAGCAGAATGAGAATACGGTGTTGTAAGCTACAGCACACGCACCAAAAAAGGGATAGAAAAGAGAAAGGCAGCTAGACAAGAAAGTCGTCTACAGAAGAAGATATGTAGAAAATGAAAACAGGATGAAAATTAAAGAGAGATGTTATTAGAGGTACAAAATACCTCTACCATAAAATTAAGAATGAAATAAAGTCAGGCAGGGATGAAGCCACTAAGATTACTCTAGTCTGTGCCGTGACAAACAGTATGTAAGAAAAGTTTAAGTTGTTCCTCCATGGAACAATTTACATATTTTAAACTAGTTTCTCAACTCTTTCTAGTTTTAACTAGTTTCTCAGCTCTTTAAAAATCTGTGTAGCTTCATTAGCTTCATCAAATGCCAAATCACATTTTAGCTGAAGATTAGGCCTTTTCAGATAAATATGTCTTTTCTGGCAAACCAACAGCCTTACTAAAGCCTCAGTTTCAGTGAGATTTAACAGAACCTGAGAGCACTCATGAAATGGCTTGAACAGAGAATTATTTTAACTGAAATTCATTTCTATTATCTTTAAATCCAAATGCTTAGCAAGCCTAGCAAGCTTATGATTCCATGTGAGACTCATATAAAATATATTAAATTCTGAATCTTGAGACATTCAGAGTGTTCCTTTGAATATTACTATGAGACGCTGTCTTGACTTTATTCTTAATACTGGATTTTTGCAATCATATTTAAGGGAAATGCTTTGTTTCAGGCAGTTTTAGGTGACTAAGTTAAGTGACTATACTTTCTGTTTATTTGAAAGAGGATTTTTAGTCTTTAAACTCTAGATAAATATATTCTTCTTCCTGTTTCCTTCTGAACTGAGATGATTTTTAGATAGCATGCAGCATCTTCATAAATTGGAACATTTGAAAGCAAATAAGATGCTACAGTTAACGCAAGGCATGTTCAAAGTGCAGCTTAGGATTTCATTTTTTACTATGTCCTATTCTTTAAACTGCATACTCTGATTAAGACAGACCTCTGGTACTTAGTCTCCCTTACATATATACATATTGACTTTATGACTTCTGCTTCTTTTACACCAGCTATTCAGTCCTATCTTAGATTGCAGTCACATGAAAATCATTTACATTCACCTGCTGGCTATGTAAAATAAAGAACTAGCATGGCCTGGGACAAAGCAATACTGGCTTTCATAACTGACTAAGAAGACATTGTATTTCATTTATTTTGAAAATATTTTCTCTTTTTGAGTGGAACTGCTTTCATATATTGCCTTTGCTCTGCAAAGAAGGATAAAAGCAGTCACAAAACTTTTGGCATATGTTTCAAAAGTGCACTGCAAGGAGCTCAAACCAATATTTGAGCAAAATATTTTTTTGCTCAAAACCCACCTATTTTTGTTCTGCTTTTCCTTTTTCAGAATGACTCTGTATATGCACGGTGTAGCAAAGCCATTACCACCTCCAGTAAGCAACCTGAGTAACTTTTCCAGTTGGAAAAGATGCTTAACCCAAGCATCTTTACAGCTGTCAGCTGAGGATCATCAGCATTTCCACAAGCAGATCAATCCATTCAACATTTGTGGCAGCTGAGAGGTGGTGGTACCCCGGCTCCTGCTCTCTGGGCTGGCCTGACCTGGCTCAGCTCACTGGATTTGTCCTGCCCGTGCCAATCTCACACCAGCAGCAGTGCCACCTCACCATCACAGGAGGCAACACCTCCCCTGAACCAACAGGCAAACACTGTCTCATTTTTCCTGATCCTTGTGCCACCCGGATGGCTCGAGGTGAGCATGAGAGGTGGGCAGGCTGGGCTGCCACTGCCAACCAGCCTCATGCCAGCACACGGAGGGAGCTGAACTCTGAAACTCCTGCTCTAAAATGCAGGTGCTGCATCACTACTCCACTCAAGTAAACCTTTGTTTGGGGTCTAACTGTGACACTCAGTTAGGCAGCTCTGATGGCATGGGCTGCCCAGCACACCACAAACCAGGCTGCCAGGGCTACGCCTGGGCTGAGCGTTGTGCTTTTGGTGGCCAAGGGGAGTCTGATCCCAGTTCTGATAATCTAAATCCCACATTATTCCTTTAACACCCAAGGAGGTCCTAAAAATTAGTTCGCTGTAAATCAGATCACAGTGTGCACCTAGGATTTTAAAGAGCATTACAAGGAACTAATTGCTTATCACAGCAATGTAACAACCACACTTTGTGGGACAGCAGTGCAGAACAACTGATTTTTATTTTTATTTTTAATGTAGTACTCAAAACAAGTAGAAAGTAATTTGGGGGGAGCTGAGAGCAAAACCTGCAGAGTGAATAAGACGCATTTCACAAGAAAAAATTGGGGGGATAGGGGGGACATTTAATGGAAATTAAATGTTGAATGAAACATTTGATTTAATTTTAAATTTAATTACATTTAAATCTCCTTGGCATCTACCAAACTTTTTTTTTTCAAATAAGCAGTAATAATTTGTGACACATTCTGTGTGCAAAAAAATTATAAAAAACCTGAATTGCTGGAGTATAAACAGACTGGTTGGCACCTTGCAGGCAGCAGGAAATGTTGCATCAGGTATAGAACTGAGGTTACCAAATGAGATCAAAGGTTAATTCACAGGAAACTCGATATAGTTACTCACTTGTTGATCCTGCAGTTTAACTCCAACTACCCTGAAGGTGTTTGTGGCCGTGTTGTGGTATATGTTGATTCTGCTGAATCCTTGCTGTCCAGGTTTGATTGGCACCCATTTCTTACTGGTATCATCATAGACCATAACTGAAGCTCGGGCTTGGCAAATACTCTGTTCACTGGGGAGAAAAACAAAAAAAAACCAGGAAAGAAAACAGTGAATTTGCTGCTTATTGCTTATTACTTAAAACTTCTAAAGGAAAAAAAAACAACCAACAGAAACTATCAGTACTACTTTGAACATACGTTTTATAAGAGATCTGCTAATCCTTTGAATGCGATCTGTTAAATTAAAGCTGACAAGTCATGTGTTCACAGACTTAAAAAACCTCCTGTACACTGCTGTTTTGAACCAATAATCTATTTTATATAAAACAGTAAGCCCTGAGAAATAACCTGCATCCCATAAACATTATGAAAACTGTCCAACAGTATGAATGCTCTATTTGTTTTATGAATCTATTGGCAAGCAAAGCCTTTTACATTTGCATGAAAACCTACCAATATTTTATAGCTTGCTGACAAAACAAACGTGACACCCACAGCTGAGTTATACATTTAAAACTGGAAGCAAGCAGACCTTGAACCAAAAGCCATGTTAGGTAAACTGAAGAAATCAATTAAGTTAATCCAGCTGACGCCTAATACCCAGACTCGCTGACGCACTTAGAAGTCCCAGAAAACACAGTGCAAAACACACAAGAATGCTTTTTCCCTTCATCCTAGTAGCAAAGAAAGTGGGGAAGGGGAATCCACAAATGCAGATGCATGGGGAATCCATGAACGTCATGTATGCCAGCATTACAGTACATAACCACTATTTTGTATAGTGTAAATAACTGTTTTTCTCCTTTGGAGTCACAGAAATTCCTTAATACATTACCTCTTGTTTATTAGCCATATCCTGACTAATTTACATATAGAGCATCATAATAAAACACACTGTTCAACAGCAATAAATGCCACTGGCAAATGCTGTGACATGTATTGACAGGTCAGATTTCTGTTCCGCTCCCCCGATTCCCCAGCCACTTTTCTTATACCAGAGAAATACAAGTTGAAGAAAAAAATGAATCCTGCAAATTTTGGAGATTTGAGATCTTTAAATGCAACAGGGATTTTCAACAAGCAAATAGTGCACCCTATGAAGCATCTATGATTCAGTTAGTGCATCTAAATGAAACTACTGAGATCTATGTCCGGCAAAAACTTTAAGTTCATGACTGTCCTGTTAACTTTAGACCTATATATGGGTGTACATACCTCCCTTCCTCAGCCCAAGCCATATTAAATAATTTTCGACAATGTAACAGCAAGTGGTTAATCCTCTTTGCACACAAATCCTTTTCCTCCCTCTTTGTTTGGGTTTGCCTCCCTAGCACGCACACACACACACAGAGAAATAAAGGAGAAGCTCCTGGGTGATGCCAAACCATGTTGCTGCACTGCCACTGTGCCAAATTGCACCACTTGTAAATTATACCAACTGCTGCACACTCAGACCTGCCTGACCCCATCACTGTCACCATTTTAATGAAAGGGAGCATGTTGCTTCAAGTATTAAGAGGATCTGGGTTGATTACAGCAGCAATTTTCAATCATTTCTGATTTGTGGATCTCAAAAAGAGTTCCAAGGCAGATGTATCCCCCACGGTACACTAAAGCCTACTGACCCTGGCTTGTTTTGTCAATCACTTTGCACAGCCTCCAGGTAGCCCAGAGACCTCCTCCAGGCTGTGGGTAAGAGCCTGGAAAGTCCTCAGAGGATTTATAGAGGGAGCAGTGATGCCAGCAGACATCTCTATAAAGAACAAGGTAGGAAAATTCAGAATAAATTGTATTTTTATTACGTATCATAGAAACAGCTAAATTCTGTTATCAGAGCAATATATTTAGATCAGAAGAGCTAAACATTATTCTATTTACATTGTTCAGAATTCATAAAATCCAGCTCATCCACCAGTTGCTATAGCTTTGTGAGATACCTGGAGAAATGCTGTACCTTTGCTGATGTACTTACCCAGCTGTTTTTTAAGGTACAGCTGTACTTACTCTCCTGTTTTTTAAGGTACACTAATGTCTTGTGGCAGCTCCTCCATATCTGACACGAGCAGCTGAGGGATTTGAGCTCCTTCCAGCCTGCCTAATCCTCCAACTGCTGCAAGAGCTGCAGCCTGGCAGTAGTGGCAGCATTGCCTGCATCCTCCAGACCTACTGGGGGACACTCAGTCTGCCTGGGATTCACAGATGGGGAGAACGGGAGAGAAATAAACCAGCAAAATGGCAGCTACACTGGATTGCCTCTGTCATATGGGAATGGAAAGGCTAAAAATAATCCCCAGTGCAGTCTTGTGGATGGATGGTGGCCACCTGCCTTTGCTGCCAGGTGTCTTGTGCCAGCTCCAGAGGTGAGGGGAGCATCAGCTGCCCAGGGCACAGCAACCCCCTGCCAGTGAGCTGGGGGCTCCAGGAAAACATTGTTCCTGGGAGAGTCACACTCAGCCAGTGTGACACCAGCTCCTTCTCCTCAAGACTTGCCAAGTCTTGAACAAGTCCTGCTGTACGCTAAAATAAGCAAGAGCACATCACTGGCTTCATCAGAACAAGCCTAAAACCCAGTGCTGTCTTCATTTCAGATGAATTTTGGAATCCACGATTACCACGAGCTGCTAAATTAGTCAAAATTAACTAAACTATCGTTACTTACAACAAAGAGGCTACACCTAACCATCAAGACCTGAGGGCCTTAACAGGGCATTACTCACAATGCCACACCCAGATCCCAGCAGGTACAGCAACTTTGCCTTCAAAAATCAGTAGCAAAGGACCTGACACTGTCCTGTGGCTGAAACACAGATACAGACCTCAGGAGCAGGGTTTGATGCATGACAGCCAATTGTTACTCTGACATAAAGCAACAACACATCAAGCTCGATCCCTGCTCTCCCGCAGTCAATGGAAGTTTTTCATCGTTCATTTAAATGGAAACAGGATTGAGCCTGTTATCTGGCCTCCAGTGAAATAACAGAAAGGAGCATAAAACACGAGGGGAATCCTTTCCTGCAAAGCACTTCATCAATCTTTCAACATCCAAAATGCCTCCAGGGACCCATTGCTGGTTTGCTGTCTCACCCTAAATGGAGGTGTAACTCTTTATCCTGCAGATTTCTACTCTTCCTATGTGTAAAAGGCACAACCGTCCCACTGCTGCTTTAAGAGGCTTCTCTGAAAACAGCCCAGAAAATGCTCCCTTTATAAAGCTCACTGAGAATCTCTCTATTACTCTCTGTACATTATTTCAAACACAAATCAAGCACCAGTGATTTCATGAACATCCAGCAGAAGTTTTGGTTATTTTTAGGACCATACATCACTGATACTTAGGTCAACTACATGTGACAGGTAATAAATGTGGGGCTTAGTAACACAATTCTGAGCAGCCACGTTCTTTCTCCATAAGAGTTTGTTATATATTAGTCTTTATACGCAAAATTATGCTTCTAGAACTTGCTTTATTTTCCTAATACACAAAAAGTTACTGAAAATTTGGTATTTGATGGAGGCCCATCAAATTTCACACATATCAAATATTAGGAATTCTCCTACTGATATTTTATTTTACATTAACATGCAGTCAGACTCATCCACCTGAGTTCTCACCATAGGTAATTATGTATAAAAATATTTTAAAATTGAATCGTAGAGAGGTCTTAATTACAAAATTTTTCAGGTCTGTGCACAACATCTACTTCAATTTGCTACACTTTACTATGGGGCAGATTAAAGACATCTTATTTAAATGTGGAGGGGGGTCTTCCTAGGCACCCCAAATCCTAATATTCACCCCTTTTTATTCTGAAAGTGTTACATCTGTGGGATGGAAAACCTCTGCACTAGGACCATTTGTTTGCCTAAAGTTGAAGAAAGTCTGCTTAGTTTTGTTCACAGGTCATACCTAAAATTGAGTGTTCATAGTTGACATTTATAGACTATTGTTGCAATACTAAAAAACTGTAAATTAAGAAAAAAAGTTTGTGGATGAATAATCTTTGTTTCATTCTGTGTGACACATTTTGACCCACTCTCATCCATCTCTTCTGTGTAAGATTCATCTTCAAAAATCAGCAGATTGGTTAAGCTGGATTTAACCCTTCTTGAAAGGGTCAGCATTGACCTTTCTTGCTCAGCCCTGGTGAGAGTGGGCAATCACTTTGAGACTGTGCTGCAGGGAAGGTGCCTTTCCTGGAATAACCCTCTTCTCCTCTTCCACCTGTTCAGAACCTGAAAAACACAGTCCTTTCTTCCTGGTTTTTAGTAAACATATGATTGCCAAGATCCACAGCCAAAAAAGAGCCACAAATGAGTATGGAATAGGTAACACCAGGAATCTTGGGAAAATACCTGTGTTTTTTGTGAATTATCACATGACAGTGCAGTGGCTTGACATGATGACCTGCTGACTGCAAGTAATTAAATAAGAGGAAGAAATAGAGGCAGTGAGGGGTAACCAAATGACAGAAATTACTGTGGAGGGTGGTAGTGGAGGAGCCATGGATCAGACAGAGAAAAGCCCCACTGTTTCACTCTGTCTAGCCCAGTGGGTTATCCAAACATACAAGCAAAAAGCTCAGGCTGGAACCACAAAAGACCTGTCATAGAGAAAAAACACGAAAAAGAGAGCAGACCATAATGTTTGGAGGAGAGTCTGGCTCTGAAGGGTCTCTTAAGGCTTTTTCCCTCTCGTTCTAGACTGAGGAAAAGGCGAGTGGCCAAGCTGCACTGTGCTCCTTCCCTGACCTGTTTTCTCTACTTACATGGTTATCCTCTTATGACTAAAACTTTTGCAGAGCTTGGTACTGAGTGACTGAGCCTCCTCTGACCAGCAGCCCTGTGCAGAGCCTGCCATGGCCCAGTCCTACCCTGGAGCCCCTGTCCAGCACCAAACCACCCAGAGGTCACACCTCTGGGGCAATGGGAGAGGTTTAAAATACCTACTCCTAGGGCCAGGACAAGGTCATACAGCTTTTGGAGGGTCACCAAATCATGCACACAAAAGGTGTAACAAATATCCACAACCAGCCAACTTTGGGAGCAAACACCTAATTCTGTGGGCTTTACTCCAGCATGCCAGGTGGACCTGGACCCTCCCACTGTCCTTCATATTTACACACACCACTTGGGACAGACATACCCTTAACATAAACTCTGAAAGCTCCCTGATAGAAATTAAGATCTCATGCTTTGAACCTATTATGAATCTACCTTGTTTCAAGCTGCTCATGATTTTTTGACTTTTAAAGATGCTCTTTTCTGGTGTTCATAGAAAAGGCAAACAGCTATTTATACACACATTTACCTTATTTTTAATTTCCAGCTCCCACACATCCCCCCTCAATATTTATATTATTAATAATTAAAAGTTATTTTAGACTGATCTAATCACTCTTACTGGTGTGTGAAATTGTTGATATTACTTAGCCCCAGGCTTGCCTTACGAAACCTCAGCCCAGAGAATGTGGGAGATTAACACACAAGTCATTTCATACGTCTTACTCTACTTGTCCACTGAGTTTGCCACAGGAAGTCACATTTCTGTGGTTAAACGTGACACGCAAGAAATTGCTGATGCTGATTTAAGAAGATGACAGGATACTCTCAATGTCAGCTTAAACAGCTAATGTAAATCCAAAATCCTGTATACAGAGATGTATGATCTGTGCAGTACAGATCTGTGTTAAACTCAGAATTAGCAAGCTACAAGTCATGTTCCTGCAGCATTTTAAAGTGTACTTCAAACACTAATATACTAATTTGCTAAACATTTTAATAGCTTTCACTTTAATA
The DNA here is from genome assembly GCA_013400435.1 of Pycnonotus jocosus. Lineage (NCBI taxonomy): Eukaryota > Metazoa > Chordata > Aves > Passeriformes > Pycnonotidae > Pycnonotus > Pycnonotus jocosus. The sequence continues at coordinate 99,350 of VWYP01004746.1, forward strand.
AATATAATAATGATTGGGATGCAGGGAAAGTGTTTCAATAGTAACCTGAAACAATGGACGTTTCTCTATGACCACTGGATTTGGAGAACAAAAAGCCCAAGAGACCCTCTGAACACAAGACAGTCAGGTCGTTTGGGCTTACATGGGTACCACAGCTGAGATCTGAGCTCGTTACAGATAAAACTGCTGTAGTGCAGTGGCTCTCCAGCCTTCCCACCAGAGATTCACCACCAGCTCTGCTCATGACCCCACTTCTCCTTGGGAGCCTCATTTCTCCAGCACAATGTCAGTCATACTTCTGACTCCTTCTGGGACCCCCTGTTTCAAAGTCTACTTCCCTCTACAACCAAAGTTGCAGCACAGCCGGTGTCACCATCGTTCACCTTTGTGCTAGAGCCCTGAAAAACTTCCTCAAGCAATGCAGCAAGACCTCTTAGCAAAAATACAGCATTTAACCACTTGATCACACCAAAGGGCAGCCCCATGGGGGCTTCATATCCAGAAAGGCGCTTTTAATCCTCAATGGCATGCAGACGCTTGACTATTTTATAGCAGATATTTAAATAGTAGAAGTCACACTCTCATATACAATATGGAAATGCCACAACAACTACCTCCAGTTGTTTTCCGTGCTCCATTTCCTGCCATTTCCTGAAAAACCAACCCATGGACCCAGTGGTCAGAAGTTCTCAATTAGCACTCGCTCCTGGTTGCCTGCCTGTGCAGAGACACCTACCCAACAGTGCTGCCCTTGCTCCAGCCAGCCTGAAGTGAAGCCCAGAGAAGCTGCTATTTTTTGGTCTCCTGCTCAGACTTGCACATTCACATTGCAAATGTTTTGGTGCTGGAATTTGTGTGCACTGCCAGCAGGAGATGAGCTTTTTGCACTGAGCATCTGCTGAAGGTGCCTGGCCATCACCTTTCTCCAGTGTTAAACTCTAGCATCTAAACAGTTTAATGTTAAATAGTTACAAGAAAATAGTAAAAATACGAAGCCTCCTTCATAAGCAGCTCTCAAAAGGACTGACACTGTTAAATAAAGTCATGACACACCTGCAAGACAAATACATATTTTACAGAGCACGAAATGTAAATATTGGTCCTTATAGTGCTATCAAAAATAAGATGAACACCAGTTCACCTCCAGAAGGAAGGATATTCAAGAGTTACTTTCTGTTAGGAAAAAGACATTAATTTTGAATTCTCCCTTACTACATTGGCATACACAGTGGGAACCGCCTTGTCCAGTATCTGCTGCAGATACCCACAGCAGGCATATCAGCTGGAAACCAGAGAAGAGACAGTTTATGAGGCACCCAGGTTCACACTAAGCCAGGACTTTGGCAGATGAGTTGCTAAGTTTGGGGACATGCACACAGTCCTGGCATAACCAGAGAAACTTGCATAACCTTCTGTCACCCCTCAATGCTCTTGAGCATGGGAAAAGTGAGCAGAAACACAAAAAATTATGCAGTATGCAAAACATGACTGCAGCAGATCAGATATTTCACCTGAGCCTGGCTGTCAGTCCAGAACAGCTCAGTCCTCAGCACTACCAGCCAAAGCCTGTGGAGAGCCCTGACCTCTCAGTGTCCACCACAGCACTGAAATAGCACATCTGCCAATCAGGGGAGATTTGGGGCCAGCAGAGAGGCTACAGATTGATGCCCTTGTAAGCCAGCACATCTGCTTAGTTTATGTTGCTGAGATTTTTAAGCCATGCTGTGTTGTTAATTTTAACCCATCCCTGCTCTGGTAGGTTTTGCACACTGAAGCGTAAGAACTCAAATGACTCTAAGGGGAACTCCAGTTATCATTATCTCAACCCAGCACGTTAAGAAACGCTTTAAGAGATGTGCTTTGCAAAAGGCACTTCACTGAGGAAGTGGTGTGATTAAGAGAAGTGCCACTGCTGCTGGGCACTGCTGCCAGGCCATGCTCCAGAAAACTTTTCCTTCCAAGTTCCAACAACTGACTGCTAATGGAGTCTCCTAATGGAGAAATTCACTGCTCCATTAATGCTTTGAATCATGCAAATTTTTTTTCCATGAAGTGGGGTTCAATGTCAGATTTTTACATACCACCTTGAAGATACACTTTAGGAGTTCCTAAAAGTAAGTATCAAGTAAATGCTTAGAAGTTCCTAAAAGTGAGTCAAGTAAATGGCCTGGAGAAACATCAGGAACTCAATTAGACAAAAACAGTAAAAAGGCAACTCGACTGGATCAGGTTGCTATTAATATAAACTACTTCCCTTCCCCCTTAAATTACAGAAATAAAAAGAAGAAGTACCTAATCGTGTAAAATACGAATTATGCAAAACCCAAAATTGAACTGTCAAGTGAAAATACATGACTGAGGGCTCTCACTCATGGGCCAACCATATCTGTATTTCAGGAGCTCGATACCTTAAATAAAGGCTTTGAAAGATCATAATCATAACTAATGATTAGGAAAGGCAGGCTCATAAGTGAATAGAGGAAATCAACATAAAGATTTTTCATTAAAGTTGACATCACTTTGCCTTGGTCTCCCTTCAATCCCAGAAGAAATGTAAATAAACCTGTGACAATTCCCCTCGCGCTGATGAAGTCAGATCAGGAATGAAGAAAGGCTCACTTCATCAAGTCAGTTTCTCCCTCACTGCCAGGGGATGCATATTAATGTTGCATTGCCATAAATGCTTAATTACCATTTTATACAATTATAAATTATCCTACCAGGCTATAACCAAAACACAAACCTTCTGTGTTTATCACAATACGTGCTCTCCTTCACATCCACATTAATTCTGGTCAACAAATCCCCTGCCAACAGGCACAGTCCCCAGATACTTACGTGCCTGCCATGGAGGAGGACCTGGTCAGGCAATCCCACAGAGGTGTATGCCCAAAGCTGGCACGTGTGCTCAAATCCAAATACTCAATTTCACCTGAGCAGAAGACAAATTTGGCAGGGACACAAGCCAAGAGTCTCTATGAAAGCTTATAACCAAAACAGGAAAGGGAAGCGCTATTGAGAGAGCAGGAGGGCAGGAAGTAACACTTATACAGCAGGGGCGGGGAAGGGACTTTAAAGAAGAAATGTATTATTTCTTATAGCTGCTTTACTTAGCGAAAGTACAAACAATATAGATTAAGATTAGATGTGCCATTGTTGCCTCATTGGAGGCATGGATATTAAAAACTTTTCACACATTTTCTCAAGGCACGGGTTCACTGTTCAAGAAAAGGCAAAAGCAAATAAAACTCAGACCCAGAAGAAAGAAATTGCTGTTATTCATTTATGGCACAGGTGTTTACACAATGCAGAACCAAACCCAGGGGCCCCAGTGGTACTGAGGGCCCTGCAGTGCCAAGCTGGCATCCTGCTGAGGCCCAGCCCCAGCCCAAAACTTTAACTGGCACGGCATGGTGCAAATTTTCTCTCTTTCACCTACTTAGATGGCTTTTGCACATCTGCACAACTTGACCTGGAGAGAGGACAGACACAGGGTGCAGAGACCAGGTAACTTCCCAAAGCAGCCCACAAACTGCAGAGCTTCTCAGTTCTTGAAGAACTGCTGGAGACACAGTCAGAAGCCATGATTCTACCATAGAGGCACACAGACTTTCTCTGGGAGTCAGCACCAGAGGCTCTGAAGTTTCCACTAATGAGAGCAAAATCTGCAGAGCCTTAAGGAGACCAACCCTTCTGGAGATCACACGATTCCTGACATCCTTGCAGTGCTTTCAGAGTGCAACATACATTTGTAAAACCTTAGATCCCTGTTTAATATAGCAAAAAGAGAGATGGGTAAGAAATAGGCTGAATTTGGCAAGGCACACCAGCTACACAAACCCTTCAGTGCAGCTGCTGCTGGGGAGCAAGGGCTGCAAATGCTGCTCCACCTAAGCAGGGGAGGAGAGCGCTTTTCACCTTCACTGTTTTCCTGTTACAAGAGATTACTTTCATGGTCCAACTGAAAGACCTACAGAAGCTATTGCTGAAATGGCACCTAGTGAAAACATGGGTGTCAAAACCTGGCTGCTCTCACAGTTGGCAGTACATTGCCTGTTCAGCTGCTGCTTCCAGTTCCTCTGCAGAAAATCTCTGTATGACTGAAGAGTTTCAGTTTTCTGATGGGGGAGATTAAAAGCCAACAAGAATTAAAGTTCTCACTGACATTTAAGTACAGCTTTTTCTGTAGTCTGCTTTTTGTCTTTTTTTCCTCTCTCTCTCTTTTTATTTCTTTCTGTTTAATGAAGCATTTTATTATCGCTTTCTTGGGATTTCAGTTTGGCTGCATTTTCTTGACACTACATCTTTCTGCTTTGAGATGTGTGGATGTTGGGCACTACCTTGTTTCATTCAAAAAATCCTGCTTTTCATGAACTTAAAATTTGAAATTACCTGGGCTCAAGTGGCAGTTCCTCTGTATGGCTCACACACTGCTTAGACTATAATTGTAGAGTTAGTCAGTGCAAATAGTATTGCATGTATATGCATGTATTAGAAAAGGACATAACTTGAAAAATGCATCTCCAAGTAAGTACAGACACAAATCACTAATGGCCCAGATCAGCCATGCTGGCTCCACTGTTGTAGGCAGAAGGATACACGAAGATGGGCTAAGCAAAGATCTGAGAAGCCTTTTTATTTCTCTGACGTCATATGTCTGAGATAGATATGGCCACTGATTTGGGGAGAAGGAGACAGCACTTTGGAGATAGAATAGTTTCCCTGTTAATCCAAGCAGATATTACCCTCCTTGCACACAAGTATCAACTGCAATAATATCAGCTAGAAAACCCTGGTTTTAAAGATTTGGTTCTCCTGAACAAATACCTTTGAGCACACATGGAAACTCTCAGTCTCCCCCCTCCTGCTAGCACCATGCATGCTGAAAGCACAGCAGAGAGGAGGTCACTACTGACACATCCAATGTCACCCAAGGAAACAGTGACAGTGAGTAGGACAAAGCCCAGGGCTGCCTTTCCATGCCCTTGTCATAAGCCAAATTAATTTCATTAAGCACCACAGCATACATTCCAGCAGAAGTGCCTCTAATCACCTCTTTGCATTGCTAAAATGCCTCCATGGCCCTGGACTAGAAAGGGAGCACTTAGAAGGACACAGCACTCTGTGACAAATGACACATAAGACCGAGTAGCTGACTTCTATCCAGTCCTCACAAAGAACCATATGCTGGATAAACAGATTATTTCGGTCATGTGTTGAGATCTGTGTGAGCAGATCAGGATTCCTGAACACAGAAGCGAGGCTTTAGTTGCAATTCAGTGAATATTCCCATAGGTTCCCAAGCAGCACGTCTGCTGGCCATGTACTCAGCTTTCATGTTCCAGTGTTGTGTTTGCTTTCTTTTGGAGAGTTTCACTACCAGACACATTGTGATTTGTATAAGACAATAATGTTATGTATTTTCAATCCTTAGAGCTATAGGCTGAGCCAGAAAGGTGAGTGCCTCAGCCTCAAAATGACTCATTTCCAAACACAAAACCCAGACTATTTTTAAGAATGAAATGAAGCACTGTAGAATTCATTGCTTATACTATTTAAAAAATAAGAATCACAATTATAATATAAAACTGTACCCACCTGAGAGTTATTTGAAGGTAGACACGATTAAAATATTTTTTTCTTAATAAGCATGTTTCAGACCTTCCAAATAACTATTTATGTATCTATTGGATTTAGTTCTGTGCTATCCTCAAAAAACATCATGTTATATTGCACAAATTTCAAAATTTGCATATGGCAAGTCTTTCATTTAACGACTTCCTGATTAAGAAATCTGGAAGTTCCCACTGAAATGGTACACTCAAATTTCATAAACTACAAGACAGTTTCATGAATACATGCACAAATTATATGCAACAGCATATAAAATATGCAGTTATATATTCAGATTTGTAAATCTAATTTCACAGCTGTTAATAGTCTTTGAATGTAAGACATTTCCTCATACACTGAGATTTGCAACTGTTAAACATGCTGATGAGGCAAAAAAAAAAATTCCTTGTCCTCAGAAAGTTTAACCCTATGTGTTAATATACGCTCTTGCTCTCCCAAATCTCTTTTTTTCCATGCTCCCCACTCTCCTTTGAAAGGAGCAAGAGAGAAACCAGACAGGAGAGTAAAATATTCTTATTTACTATTAGAAGAGTTAAAAATGTGCAGTGAGGTGATGTGCCAGCTGCCACTTTGACAGCAAAACAATTGTTCCTGCACTGAGCATATTTTACAAATTACTCTTTTTGGGGATATTAATTTAGGATGCAATCTCCTCACTGTTGATGTCTAAGGAAGTCTCCATGGATTTCAGAGGGACTAGATTTAGCCCTTTGTTTAGACCAACTCAAGTAGTGATAAATAAACATATGGCAAGAAAAAAGTCTTTTAAAGGCCACGAGTTCTGCAGGATTTGGGAAGCCCTATTTTTCCCTTCTGGGAAGCCCCTGGCTCTCAAGTTGTGCAGTGCCCTTTGCTAAGATGATTTAATCTCATCCTCACTCTGCAGAGGAAACAGCCAGGACTCACCTGCTTCCAAGGGGATGTTTTGGCTGATGCAGACAGCTTAGGTATTGCCTTAAGGAAATAACTATTGCAAAGAATTAACTCTGTGGCTGCCTTCAATTTTCCTCTCTATAAACTGTGATGAGCAGTGGGCAGTCAGCCCAGACCCCACGGTAAGCAGCGTGGAACAAGTTATAGACCATATGGAGAGAAATAAACTGCCACTTCATACACAGGGGATCTAGAATGCTTTTTTGCTTGAGTCAGCTAATGGCACATCCACAAATCAGCACATTTATAACAAATGGAGCATTATGATATCATGGGAAATCTATTTAATATGATCAAAGTCTGCCAGGAAAAGTTCCCCTGAAATTATGAAAGTACTTAAGAGTCCTGAGTGCTGGGGACATTTTACAGTCCTTATTAAACAAACATTTTCACATTGTTTCATGGCAGCTGGTGGGACCAAGGGCTGTATCTTCTGAGGCTCCATGTCAGCAGCCTCACTGCAGCCACCAGCATGGGCATCTCTGTACCTATAGTTAGAATCAGTCACACCATCCACACCTGCTCCAGCAGAGGCAAAGAACAGCTACTGCTCCCACCAGCACCTCAGCTGAGGCATACCATCTCCTTTCTTTTCCAGAAGCTGAGATTCACAGTGTTGCAAACCCTCCTCTATACTGCAGACTTTAAGGGGTGTAATGAGCCTTTTCCAGATTTTTTTTTTAATGTTAAAGCTTAGCAATGCCCTTGATCTAAACAGCCATTAGACATGGTCCAAGTGTAAATATAAACTTACTTGGGGTATCAGCTGGAAAACATTCTCATATTTATGTCACCAAACATATGCTATCCCCAACATTGCCCCACAGCTGATGTATTTTCACCTTCAGCTTGCATTTTTCCCTAATCTTTAATAAACATGATGAGTGGTTTTAGCAGCTGTAGGCAGTGGTCCTTTCAACTGCCTACATGACTTTTTTTGTAGCTCTTGATTTATGGAATGCTCATGTAAATTTCTAGGGTTTGTATTTCAAACAAGAAACACCAACTTCACAATAGTCCCAAAGTAAGACTAGGAGCTTCTCACTCAAAAGTAGCACTGCCACAATTCTTAGCTATTTAATACTATCCACCATTAAGAAATGCAATTCAAGCATTGTGTTTTACTGAACAGATAAGATATTTGTATCTTGAGACACCTCTGTCCCATGTTGTGGGCACCATAAGGAAGAGTTTCTATCACAAGCCTTTCAGAGGCACATGGGTGGGTGAGGTACAACCCAGCAGGTGTGAAGACAAGGATTTATGACATAAGGGATGCTGGAGTAAAGAGGAGTCATGTAAACACAACTTAGGAGACTGGAGGGGAAGCAGCTGACCAAAAACCCATCAGAAATCACAAGTAACTATATTTTTATCATTTGCAGTTCTCTAAAGGCATGTGCTTGTCTGATGTTCAGGTCATATAATTTACTACCCATTGGAAAAGCACTTTTCAAGACAGCAAACCCATCCCTAAAAAGTAAGGGCTCAAAGTGAAGGTTGTGCAGGCTCTAGAGGGCTAGGTTCACATCAGGATGAAGAATCCCTGGCCTTGTTCCTAGCCTTGTTTCTGATATTTATGTTTTTTGTAATAGGACAGGTTGGAAATAATAGCTGACTTATGGGCACAGGGAAACTTCAACTTGCAGAAGGATCCCTGAAGGTGGCATGGGTACAGTCAGCAGTTTTTCATGTCAACTCACCACACCCTTCACTGCCACGTTACACAACGTGGTGCACACATGCAGGGAAGCTCTCTCTTGTAACAACAGTAAACCATCCATACTCCTTCCACATTTTTTCATGTCTTACAATAATCCTTTATAGCATTTAACAGGATACTGAGGTAGTTTTGCATGAATCAATACTTGCTTCATCCTTACTGAAGCTGGTGGCAAAATTCCTATTAGCAATTAGCCATTCCAGCTGCAGCAGAAACTTATCTTTTATATCATCTGTGTCATCAGTTAGGCACTAGAACGAGGTAAATTATACTGGTCTGTTGAAGCTTCATCTTAAATCCAGTGTTTGCAGTGATGGACAATGAATGTGGCCCTGATATTTGCAGATACATTTCGGCTGGGAAGAATAACAAATCATTGCTGGGCCCAAACAAAAAGCTGCACAACTGAGTCATGGTGTCGATTTAGATTAAATATTTTCATTCTGATAGAAAGTGAACATTTCAGATCTGATTTGTCTCCTAAATTTCACATGAAGAATAATTTTCAGATTATTTTAGTAAAAATAAACACAAAGCTTGCAAATGGAGGTGTGTAGTATGCGAATCCTTTGTCCAAAACTACTTATTAAATAATACTTATTAAAACAAAAATTATCCTGGCAGTCCCTTCTTTCCCTCTTTTTACTTCTTCAATTATTTATTGGCAAAGATTTTTCCCATTGCCTGGCAGATAAAAAGATTTTCTGAGTGCCAAAACTGAAACAGGGTTCTTGAGCACATTTGTGCATCAGACTTGTTTGTGCACAATGTTTGTCAAATAATGGCAGAAGTATTCTTGCTTTACCATGATTTTTTATCATTTTTCTCCTAATAACCTTCCCCCCTTATCTCTTCCAAAATTATTTTCTTGACTATGTTATGTCCTCTGTGACTTTCCCATCACCATGCAGGGACACCATAAAGTGCTACTTCTCAGGGGTTGGGCATCTACTAAACACACATTCCAGTACTCATCCCACCTGCCCCAGGATAAGAGAAAAGGGAAAATAGAATAAAGCAAAATCATGAATTGGTGTGCCAGCACAGCCAGAGGCCTCATCCTTCTAAGTCATTCACTTCCACTGCCACTTAGAGTTAGGTTCACACCATTTAAAAAATTAGAATAGGAATAAAATATGCTGATAAAGAGGTTTTCTGTATCTTGCTTTCTATGCAAGCTCTCTTGGTCTGTGCAATGCCTGAGGCACTGTGCACACTTGCCATGCTCAGTGCCCAGCTCTGATTTTGGTCTCAAAGCACTGCAGTTTTTAACAGAACTCCTCCAGAAAACAGGCGGAATACCTCACTCAGCAGCAAGAACATCCACATTCACCAAACTGGCTCTGGGACCCAACACTCTCTGCTACATCAGTACCCCACTTGCTTTGTTAGCTGAGACTGGGACAACTAAAAAGCCTCTGGATAACATAGGGTTTAGAAAAGAGGGGCTTGTTGCAAATTCCATTTTACTGGTGTTATTCTATTCTATTCTATTTGCATCCATTCAAGACAGTTTTGGGGATCAGTCTTTTCAAACTTAGCATCACCACAGGGTGATCTGAGTCAGATGCCAAAAAGGAGACTCATTCTTTCAATGTGTCTGTTTGTTGTAGGCCACAGACATTATGCAAGATGGAGTTCAGTGGATGGAGCCCCTTTGCCCTGGGCAGCAGAAACCATGGACAGAGCTCTGCCCATGGCTGGAAGCAGTGTGGTACCTTCCTTGCAGTGTGGTACCTTCCTTGCCACAGCAGCACTTGCAGGTCCAAAGAGGGGAGGCAGACCATGGTTTTACCAGGAGCAATTAATAGTGGCCTCTTGATTTAGTTGGTTGCATAAACGTACAAAGGAAAAGGGAATGGGATGCAAACACCTGGAGGTCTCTCAGGAGTCTCCTCTGCTGGAATGGAAACTTTCTGAAACCAGAGGATGAGGGCAGAGTCCCTTGGTATAGCCAAGACACCAAAGAGCCAGGAAGCAGAGGGCTGGCTGAATGACTGGAGAGAATGAGAGGGGGTTTGTAGACTTAGATTTTCCTTCACTTTTTCATCTGTACATTTTATAAACACTGGCAATTCTATCATCCACTTCAGCTGTTACAAATAACTACCTTCACTTACATTTTGACATAACCCAGCTTGAGACAAGGTTAGTTTCCAGGTGCCACACTGATATTACAGTGTTCCTCAAGCCAAATTACGGCTCTGTTTACAACTGTGAAGCTTTAATGAGCACCCAGCTCATTATAATACAGCATAACACAGCGTGCAATGGAGTGTGCCTTCAGAGACACTGAGTGGAGCTGTGTAGGAGCCAGCACTGCAGGGTGAGGAGAGAGAGGGATGCTTCCTGCTGAGCAGAGTTACCAGCAAACACCAGCGTACAGCCAGCATGGCCAGCACTGTATCTTCAGTGGGAAACCTGTGGAGATCCAGGTTTCCAAAACAGCAGAGCTCCCCAGCTCATTCCTAAAGCTACTGGCCTACTTGGTAGCCACCCCTGACCCTCTCTGTTCAGAGGAACAGAGAGCATCAATTTGACCAAGAGTCAGGACAGCCCTCAGGAAACAGTTGTACCAAGTCAATAGGAGCCAAACTATTATGCAAACTAAGAAACTTATATTTATGTATATTATGTATTATGTATATTTATATATACATGTATCTATGTATTTATGTATTATTTCCATATTAAACTTGTTTTATGCACACACAACACTCACAATTATTTAATGCTTTTCATCTGCAATGCTGTGGTGCACATATAAGGACGTTCTTATTCTGGAGAAGAAAAGAGGAAATAGTATGCCACAGTCTTTCAGTTTATATTCAATACAAAGTGGAAAACCTAATTGAAAGTTGGTAATTCATAGATCTGTGCTGCAGTAATGAAAAAAAATTAAGCCCAAGTCCGTTATTTCAGTTTCATTTGGTTTTCAGCAATAAGACTGGGATTTCTAAATATATGTTAGGTAACACTCTAAAAACCAACAGAGACTTGGCACCTGGTGTCTTGTATCTGAGCTTCATTATAGGAGCAGTGTTTATGTTGGATGTGTGTTGGATAGTTTAATTCCAGCCTACTGAAGAGCAGCCTCCAGGTCACAGATCTGCTGCAGCTAATTTGGCAGAAACAGCACTGTCTCTCCAGAGAAGGGCAACATAAATCTGCAAATACAGCTTCTGTCTGGGGTAATGAAGAGCTTTAATTTTTTGCAGAATGACAGTCACTGGGCAAATGTAAAAAAACCCAAACCAAACAAAAAAAACCCAAACCCAAAGAGCCATGGCAGTAAAGCACAGATCCTCCAACACAGAGAAAACCTTCAGAGCTTCAACTCCCCTGAGATGTCAGCACTGTGCTGGGGGCACAGCAGAAAGAGAGAAGAGGCTTTTTCCTCTGCAACACTGCAAGCACCTTCAGCCATTTCCGCCTACCAATTCGTTGTGATGAACCTTCCCCCCTCTAGTTAAAAGCATGTTTCAGCACCTTGCAGGGGTGTGCAGGAGGTGGTTTCCTTTCCCAGATAACCCTGGGAAAGGCAAAGCATTTGAGCAGTGCTTTTGGCAGGCGGCAGTGGGAAGGCAGCAGGCAGAGCCCTCCACACCATTCTCCTGTGGAGGAAGCAGAATATCCCAGCCCATACCCCAGGGAACAATTATAGGCAATTCCTTGGACAAGGCAGCTTCAGACAAACAAGAGATGCCCACCAGTGCCCACCAGTGCCACAAGGCTTTGGGCATACTGTGTGCTCAGGGTGGATTAGAGCAAGGATCATGGAATACTGTCCTTTATGCTCTCCATGTGCTTCAGGTTTGCCGGAGGGTAGAGAGAAATGAATATTTCATCTGTAAAGAGTCACCACGCTGATCTGTGATCCCTACATGGCATTGTAGGCACACGAGCAGGAGAAAGGAAGCACAAGTGGCTATGCCAAATGCTAATGAGAACAAAACACAGAGAAACAATACCCAAAGCATTTACTGTCCATCTTTGCATATTGGCACTGTTCTTCAACGTGCCAGTCTCTGAAGAGGAAAGATTGCTGTGATCTCCTCTCTACCACTGGCACTCTCCTTCCAGAGAAACAACTAGCTGAATTAAAGCATATACAGTAGCCTATGCCAGTCTTAGCTTATGTGACTATTAATTACTCTAAGGAAAAATCCTGCTGTTCTGAAACCTGACAATTTCCACAGGAGACTCACCCAACTACTTATCCACTAAAACCCAAGATGACAAAGACAAAAAAATGATATAAAAAAATCAGTTTATGAAAAATATATTTAAATAAATTTTAAAATATTTTTAAAAATTAAAATAAAAGTATTAAACCCACAGTCTATTTTAAAATCATTTTCTATGTGTTTCCATAACACAATTTCAGTTTTGTGACATGCATATTGCATTGGAAGAGATGCAATCAAAGACATCAGAAAAAAAAATGGGATGATCTGTAAATACCAATCATATTTTTCAGATATTCAAGACAAGACTATTTTCTTGATCTTAAATGGAAGATTTATGATTATAGAAATATGCTAAATCCTACTTAAAAACTAATCAGAAAAGGCAAAACCGAACTGGTGCCTCCAGCAGAGAACCTAAACAAGGACGATGGCAATTTTTATTTGCATCAGTTTTAAGGGATAACACTATATTTCTCTACCTTGATAACCTTCTACAACCTACAGCACTATTATAATTTAAACTCTCTGGAAACCTACATTTCTTGCGTTTGAATAAAACTAAAGCAATGCAGTCACACAGGCCAGACCTGCGGTGAGCTGGGATGGCTGGGGAAGGTTTGCTTTGCAGCTCAGGCAGAGGCTGAATCAGTGGAGGGACAATCTCTTCTGTGTATTCCCCTTTCTGCAGTCAGCAAAAAAGCCCCACTCTGAAAACAGCGTTTGTAGGTTGCCACAGGATAAAACAAACCTCAGAAACATAAATCAGGCTTAACAAAGGAGCCTCTTCTTAACATGGCTAATGGCTCGGGTTCCTTCACAGACAAAGACACTGTTTGACCTACTGCTCTAATTAGAGGAGTAGTGATGTTGACATTTGTGTTGTATAAAGCAGACATGTTAACAGCCAGAGGGAAAGCTGTCAGTGCCTCTAAAGATCACAGCATCCATGGCAATGCACGATTCAGCCTTTAAATATTCAAATAATCAATCCAATGCTTAATTTCTTTTACTGATAATAAGAAACAACTCCCAAATCAGAAAAAAAACAAACCAAACCCCACCCAAAACCAACCCCAACTTCAATCAGTGTTCATGCTGAAAGATTAACAGGAAATACATGAATAAGTTTTATTCTGCCGAGTATTGTGTTTCCTTTCAGGTTTATATAATCCAGTTCTGTCATGAAGAAACACAAGCAATTTATGCTCTCTGGGCTTTTCATTTACTATTAAAAGAATACCAGCCACCGGAGACTGAGGTTTGTACATTCATATGTGTCAGGTTCACCAAAGCAGGAAAACTGATACCACTGCTCATTTATAAATATATGAAATGTGTTTTAATTTAACTCTGATCTATTGCATCCCATTCCCTTGACATGAGACGCACCACTGCAACAGACAGGCAGTTCATGTCTTACAGATCAGAACCCCTGCAGCAAATCCTCTCTGTGAGCACCCAAATACCCCTGAATGACAGTGAGCCCTTAGTGCTGCAGCTCAATAAGCTCCAAACCCCTCCCAGATTTTTTTTCCCCAAGATGTTCTTGATGTTCCCAAGCCCACTTTTACTCAAGGTGAAGCTGAACACAAAGTACAACAGACTGACAGAAGGATTTTTACTGCAGTCCAAGACCAAACTTGCCCACTCTCAGCACCTCTACCCCAAGGAAAGGAGTCTGCAGGCACAGAGATGGAGAGAGGCTCAGCATCATTCATCACATCCCACATGATGCTGACTTGACAGAACCCATCCTTGACACTTTTAGAGCCTGTTTTGTAATTAATTTCTGTAAGTGGATAATTGACTCATTAAGCTGAATTAGAGTAGCATGATAATGCACAAACCAAAAATGTAACTATTATTTATTTTGCTGTTCAGTCCAGCCTTCAAAGCCACTTCAATACAATCGCTACAGCCAATGACTTCTGAAGGAAACAATTTAACATCATGCTGTCCAAGCTTTAAAAAATTTAAGAAAAAAGACATTTACAATGGTATATATTTTGTTTATACATAGATTGCACAAAATGCTTCCCATTTCTTTCTTAACACTTTTAATTTTTCCCCAGCTTTTAAAGACTGTTCCACTTTCCTTTGCATGACATCCCACGTGGCCAGTATTGCTTTAAGGGATGGCACATGAAGATGATTCCTCTTCTCCATACAGCTCTAAACACAGGACAAGGACATTTATATGTGTGTGTGTGTGTGAAAGGTAACAAGATGTACTTAAAATGCATTATGGTGGAGGGATCTGTGAGCCTCCAAATGTGCTTGGATGGTAGATTATGAGGACACACACCTCTGAATGGCAGCAATGTTTTGGGTTGCTTTAGTACAGTAAAATCTATAACTTCTCTTTTGATAGTCAAGAAAAATAAAGCTTGAAATGACTCTTGTACAAAGAAGATAAGGAAGCAGCACCACAGTACAGCATCCATCCCAGCAGGGGAGGGAAAGTTAACTTCATGTCATTCACTCTTCACTGCACAACTGCTGCTGTTCCCCATTGATCTGCACAGTAATTTCAAGTAGCCACAGAAAGCCATTTCCAGTGCCAGGACAGTGCTTACCAGAAGCAGTTTTGCTGTTTACAACACTTCAGGGAAAAAGATGGAGGCATGCAGAGGAAAGAGATTCTTTACCCTCAAATTTGTTTTATGCTGACAGAAATCCATTGATTTTGTAGGAGGGGTTTTTTCCTCATTTGCAAGGACAAATTCCGGTCCATTCCGTGAAATTCCCTGCTCCAAAAATCAGACTACTTAAGCACAATTTTGGTGCTCTAGAGGGAGATACAACAAACACCAGGGCATAGAGTAGACATAAACATGACAGCAACAAGACATGAGGCCACAGCAGAGGGTTTGCATCTGGCTGGGCAAGAAAACGGAGCCAAGGTGGGTGACACAGCAGGTACACTGGCACAAAAGTGACCCAACGGAGCAAGGTCAGAAATAAAAAACTCCTGCTGTCCATGGAGTGACTCCTCTGCTCTCAGAGGAAGGTCTCCAAAAGAACAGAGATTAAACCATATCTTTGGAGAAAGGGACAGGTGTAACAATCACTTTGGAGCCAACAGAGAGAATCTTGGGTGGCAAGCTGTAGATGAACACTGCAGTAGAGAATTTAAGTACGATGGTAACACCTTGCCTGAACATTTTCAGGAATCAGCCTGTGAAAGGACAATCAGCTCATGCAATGCTCCCACACACAGCTCAGTTAGAGCGTTTAGACAATGTTATGGTGGTGTCCAAGACCCACCACTCAGATCTCTCATAGCAACAGCAGGCTCAGCACTAGCAAGGAAAGAAACAAGCCATAGTTATCCCAGAACGTTTGCAGCTCCTGATGGATCTAGAACACACTATGGTGAAAAGAAATAAACACTATTCCAGTACTGCAGTTAGCACTTGCATAACTAAGTGTTATAATAAAACACCTGATGTGATAGTGCTCTACACAGTCCCTGAAGGGACAAACCACCACCTGGAAGAATACAGGGAGGAATCAGCCCCTTTTTCAATAGGAGTTCCAACAGAACGATATCTCAGTGAGAAAGCTTTGGAAATTCACTGAACAAATCTGTACTCCACTGTTTATCTGCTTAGCATGTGACTGGCACACAATTTCCAGGCATTACTCTAAAGCAATTCATTTCTCTAGACAATAGGAGGGAGCAGTAGCTTTCTCCAGAGCCAATATTGCTCCTGCTTCTAGGCTTGGCTAAATGCAACCGTGCAGACTGTGGCAGCTGGCAGGCTCAGCCACAGACCCCGCTGTGAATTACTGCTAAAAAACACATTTGGGTTTATTAAGCCTTTCTTCCTTCTCCAAGTGTTATAGTAATGGTTCTGGAGTAATCACAGGCATTGTTTAGAAGCGTTTGGGGAATGGTTGTTTGAAAAGCCCTTGCAAGGTTCAGCTCAGAGCTGTTCAGTTTAGGGATCTACCAGCTGCCCCAGAGATGTACCTGCAGCCTGTGGGGTCTGATGCTTCAGGAGGGATTAGCCTCAACTCCACGGTCCCCAGCTGCTTCCTCCAGGGTGTCCCCTTTCCCTGTCAGGATCCCCACCCATCCTCTCTACCCTGGCAAAGGCCTTCCCTGACAGAAATAGACGTTCAAATTCAGATTAAAGTGCGGCAGCTCCCACTGTGTGTGCTTTCAGACCAGCTCAGCTATGAAATGGGGACCACATATGAAAGGAGACCCTGAACCTGCAGCCAAGTGGAAAGGGGGTGGGGGAACACAGGAAAAGTCACAAGGAACGAGGAGGGACCAGTGCTGCTGGATGGGGTGCAGGACAACAGCAACAAGGCTGTGAGCCTGCTGGTCTACAAATAGATCTGCTTCTTTTATTATTCTGAAATTTCAGGCTTGGTTCACACTGTATTTAATTAAGGTTTGAAATTTCTCTTTTTTCCCAAAACCCAGTGTTGAACAATAATGCTTCTGATTAGCCAGCAAAAGAGGTGACTGTGCTATTGGATTAAAAGCCATAAGGCATATGTAAATTCTCAAAAGGTACCAATCTGGGTACCAATCTGATGTGGTAAAGGAAAAGACGTAATGTCAGGCTCATATAATATAGAGCCAAAGCAAATTACCTGCTGCTGATGTCTTTTTATAGCATTGATGGTAGGGGTGGGTAATGGTTGCCAAATGAAAACCAGCTCAGCCTTGGGAATCAACTGAGGTTCCTAAAGCCAGAAATCATGTTGTTGATGCTCACGGCAGATGGAAATTGATGACTGTAATCTCCATGAGGTGGATGGTGGCTGCACTAAGGCACCCCTGCTCCCCACCCCATGTGGCATGGCCATCAATCTGATGCGTGTTGCTAGCACAATGCGAGGTTGCAGACCACTGCTGGAGAAAGAAATTAAAAGTCCACAATGGGAAATTGCTGAGGGAGGCAGAGAGAGAGGATGGCAATTTTTGTCAGTTCACTGGATGAAGATATGATCCTTGAGCAGTTCTAAGTTAACACCTCGATATTAGAAGGACGCAAGGAGGTTTTTGTTCCTGCAGCTACACAGTGTGGTGGTGTGTGTGTGGCCACAGCCCCGGTGAAGCTGCTTTCACAATGCTGGGTCACAGACGGGGGAACAGCAACAGCAGAGATGACCTTAATGGTGTATAAAGGTACACTTTATAAAGGCGTATTTTGAAGTGCTGCGTTTCCACTCAGACCCAGCTCAGCTGATGCGAGGTGGGCTCTGTGAGATGGTGACATTATGAAGGGCGCTGGCTGGTGCCGGGCACGGGTGCTCCATGCCATGCCCAGCTGGATGAGCACGGGAAGCACACAGAGCGCACAGAGCACGGGGAGCACACAGAGCACACGGAGCACAGGGAGCACATGGAGCACATGGAGCACACGGAGCACATGGAGCACACGGAGCACATGGAGCACACAGAGCACAAGGAGCACACAGAGCACAAGGAGCACACGGAACACATGGAGCACATGGAGCACAGAGAGCACATGGAGCACAGGGAACACATGGAGGACACAGAGCACATGGAGCACACNAGAACACATGGAGCACAGGGAGCACATGGAGCACATACACCCACGTGCCCCGCGGTCGGCAGAGCCAGCTCAGGGGATTCACGGCCGCCTCCATCCCTCTGACTTTCTGGAAAAGACAGAATCAGGCCAACCAACTTTTCGCCATGTGCCGTATTTGCTGCCAGCAGATTTTCTAGCATGTGCACAGCCACAGCAGCAGCCAGATTTTGCTCATCTCCCCCCTTATCCCTGTATTTCTGTGGATTAATAACATAGTATGCATCAAGATAAATTTATCTTGGGTGTAACCTCTGGAATATCACTGTGGTAAAAACTGAGTTACGTGGGCCATGGAACAGATGAATATATGTCACTGGAGAAAATAATTTCAGATGCATGTCTCTCATAATTAATAGCCACTAACTTTTTCAGAGGGAAGAAACGCTGAGAAGATTTTGCTAAATGCAAGCTTAAGAGAAAATAGCACATTGATTTTAGAGAATAATTTTCAAATGCTTGTAATGATATGATATGATATTCTTCTGATACGTAGTTCACAAAACAACCCCAGGCCAGAGTAGGTGGAGACTAACATATTGATTTCATTGAAGCAGACACAGTATGCATGCCTTTGAAAGCTGGCCTTATCCTTTCACTTTTTTTTTCAGTCAGTAGCAGAATGGCATAATAGGAAAGAATTTTTAAAAATATCCACTGTGGCTGATACAGCTGAAAATATGTTCTGAAACAGCTCTGATGACACAGAGAGTGACAGAAACACTCACAAGCCCAAAATAAGACACACAGTTAGGTTGTGCTCTTTCATGTTGGTGTTGGTAGACACTGCTGCAGGGTTAATCCTTATTGTAAGAGGATGGTTTGTCTTTTCCTCCAAGCTTAGCAGCAGTGGCACATTCTGCTTTCTACAAATGGTCCTGAAAGGCTGCTTTGCTCTTAAAAAAGAATATGAAGGGACTGGAGAAGACCAAATCAGCTTGTCCTGAGCACCGTTTTGTAGTGAAAATTTGCTCTCCAATTGCATTGAGATGCTGTGGTTGAACCATTTCCAGTGTCATCCTGCACACAGCATTCCCACTGCCAGGGCTGACTGATCTTGTATCCATGTCCAGAATCAAACCAAATGTATTATTCAACTACCAGGTTTCACTGCAGATCTGGCAGTTTGCTAAGGTACAAAGGTTATTCAGCACACTATTGCCTAGGGATCATTTACCTATTCATAACATGTCATTTACATTTTCTGGAGTTTTTTAGCAAGGTTGTTCTGTGGATAGTAGATATTATAATAAAATATTCAATATCGACCAAAAAGTCATCAGCTCTTGTTTTATTTTTGCAGACTGGAGGGTACATTTCAGGACAGCATGAAGCAGATGAGTAATTTTTTATCCCTTGTAGGGGTCTCAATCAAAGAGTGGATGACCATTCTTTAAATCTAATGGCAAACTCTATCCAGCAACAGACATCCCTCCTGCATCGGAAGCACGTCTGAGGATGTTGCAAGATATCCCCATCTATGTCTTTTTATTCCCAGCTCTTCCCCTCAGAGATACTTTTCCCAATCTCATACATTCATTTTGCATCCACTTCACACACCCACACCAAGTTCAGTGTCTGAACTTCCATCTCAATCACTCTGCAGTCAAAAGAAAGGCTCTCCCCCTCTCCCAAACCAAGGCTGACTGATATTTTCATCAAGCTAAATTTGTTTAAGTGGAAATTTTAGATTTAAGGCCACAAATAAGAAGTCCAGAAAGAAAATCACAGCAGCATAGCATCACTGTGAGGTCTGAAGACTAGCCCTAAACTGCAAAAAACTGTTGTACAGGTCATGAGTCCATTTTTACAAAGTAGAAAGCAAAAAGTTTACACAATCCTACAAAAAAAAATTCCAGTTCCTCCTATGAAATAGTAAGTCTTTTAATGTATGCTGTCCTCTCTGTGGGGACTCCTCTATCTCTGTATATGGGTTTATTGTGTCTCAAACACCACCTGAGCATCCCATGTTTCCAATGGACCAGAAACTCTACCATCAGCAACTTTTCAAGGTGTGAGACCTGTCCAAGTGCCTGATGGCCTTCTGGAGTTTCTCCTTTGGAGCCAGCTAGAGTGAAAAACCCCTTCTGCCACACGCAGCCTCAGCTTTTCAATTTTGTTGAAATTAATCTGGGACCAGCCCACAACACTCTGATAACATTTTCCAGAAACAGGGAAGGGAACAGAGAAGAGGATCCTTTCCCCTCTCCTAAATGCAGGACCATCCATCAAACAGGACTCCTCATTGTTGACACCTCTCAGGGACACAGTTTGGGAATGTTTTTAATTATTTGCCTCTTGGCTGATGTGCTACAGTCTTTGCTTGGGAAGAGCAGGTAAAGAAGCATGGGAGAAAATGTGGTTCGTGGCAGTTCTTGGCACGGTGGTTTTAGTGAGGGTTGTTTTTGGTTTTTATTTTGTTTTGCTTTAATGAGTCTCTTCTGTCTTGCTGTCAGCTCTGAAGCAAGCCTTCCTGCACTGAAAGCCTAAATTTTCCATTGCACAGAGACATGAGACTCCACCACCCAAGACTAAATGCTACATGTGGCTATTTCCAGCTGGTGATGCTGGGAAAACTCACCCAAAGCCACTGCATGGGTGAGTGGTGGAGCCAGAGTCAGACAAGAGCTCCAGACCAGGTTAAGCACAGCTCCTTCCCTGCTCACCCTTTGCAGTCAAACCACTGTGTCTGTGTCTCACCCCAAGCCCTAGACAGGTGCATATGGCAGAAAAAGAGAAATATAAGTTCTAACAGGCAACAACTACACTGTCTGAACTTTTACTGTCTGCATGCTGTAATTCCTAACAAGGCTCCTCCATAAAAAGAAAAGCCTTTTTAAT
This sequence comes from Pycnonotus jocosus, assembly GCA_013400435.1. Lineage (NCBI taxonomy): Eukaryota > Metazoa > Chordata > Aves > Passeriformes > Pycnonotidae > Pycnonotus > Pycnonotus jocosus. Next base: position 120,247 of record VWYP01004746.1, read on the forward strand.
GATGCCGAGGATTAAACTCCAGTGAAACCTGACAAAGAAAAGCTTATTCAGAAACTGATTTACTTCTTGGGGATTAATGACACTTGAAAGCAGAACAAACCATCGTACCACAATAAACAAGCATAAAGAGAAATCAGCACATAATGGTGATTTATTTCTCTGTACAGAAAACAGAAAAATTGAACTATTACAGATGAATCAAATGAAAACCATCATTTTTGGCTATAAAAACCCTTTTATTTCAAATTACTGTAGCAACTAAGTGTTGTATTCCAATTTGGGATACTTTAAAACCTTTTTAATAAAAGCAAAGGCCAGTGTCACAGGGGGACTGCAGAGTGTGATTTCACAACCACTGCGGAAGCTGCCTTGGGTCTGTGCTGCAGATCCCTGTCCCAGCCAACTCTCTTCCCTGCAAGTGAGGAAGTCATGCAGAGGTGCACTGAGCTGGGCTGGGCGCTGCAGCCTGGGGTTCCACCTCCCTGCCCACTGCCCAGGCTCCTTCTGAGCCCACCTTCATTTCCAAGTGGCCCCACAAGTTGTTCTTGCAAAAGCAGTAAGTACCAATTATGGTGTAAATCAGTAAAATTAATTAAAACAGCGTGTCCTGCACTATTGCCATTTTGTGCTTTTTAAAGCTGTTTTCCCAAAGAAAACTGGTTGGAAGAAACTTGGTACATCCTTAGGTGATCAACAGAATATATTATTCAGTATAAAATCTCAATAAGAAATTATGCAGATTAACTATACTTGTATTCAGAATTTTTAGATTTTACATTAACTTAGGCAAAAATGAATGACATACACTTTGCATTTCATAGGGGTTTTTTTCCTAGTTTTAATTTGTCCCACTGTGTAGCAATGGAAATCTGAATCTTAATTCACAGCACACAAGAATAAGTTACATAACTCCCCAAGTTCCATCTAAAAATTAACTTCAAAAATATTACAAAATAAATGTAAAATACCATCTGCCATAACACTGAGCTGACAGACTTTAAGCTTGGTGTCCTCCACAGCTTTAATGCTATCAAGTTACATTTTTATTCTAATTCTATTCATAATTACAACATGGAGGTGGAGACAAAACAAACCCCAAAACTTTATGTTCATTCTATTCAGTCTGCAAATTTTGAATTCACATTATTCAGCCAATGCGGGAGAACTAGCAGGAGTTAATGCAGTCCTCTCAATCCTTCTGCACCAAGAGGCTATGGTGGTTCAACACTTAAACTACTTTCTAACCTCCATCTCTTCTGTAAGTAGACATTCCTTTTACCTTCAAGAGCCAGCATGGAGAACTTACTAAAATATTCTTAACTGAAGGCAGATTTTAACAATTCTTTTTAAAATACATAAAACTAGCCGAGAAAAACCTTCATCCATAATTCACAGCTAATGTAGATACTGATTTCTGATTTCATCCATGATTTTCCACGTGCTGCTGCTTCTAATCAAGTAGAACTTTCTCCCAGTCTCTGAAGGCTGCTCAGCCATACATTAACATGTAGCTATAGGAGCATCTCAACATCTGTAGCAAGACTTCAAGGAGAAAGTCTCTTCTCTCACATCTCCCACCTTTTCCAAGCAGTGCTCAGAATAATGATCAGGTAATCAGATCCATTGAAGGCAGAAAATAGTCTAATAATGACTTTCTTGGCCTCCAATTTTTCCAACATCTGTTTTTCCTGCTGTGTTTCATATTTCAAAACCCTTTTTAAATAAAAAGTCCTCATTTTGGCCACGCCTTCTGAGCATGTCATTAACAATGCCCCACTAACAGGGACACCAGGATAAATACAAATAATTTAATACATACTATTCAAGATAAATTTTTAATCCCGTTAACTCCATTACCTTTTCTGTTTCCTATTTAAATGTCTTCTTTAATTGTCTGCTCTTTTATTTTTTTAATCCAATCCTAATAAATCCTGAAAATAAAGATTTTTCTTTTTATTTCTTAACTCAGTCAATGCAAGACAGGTAATACTCTCCCACCTAAGCAGACTCATGCAACAATACACTTGATGGACATGCAAGATTGTACAGTCTCCTGTAGGAATAACCACCTGGAATAACTCCAACAGGTCCTTCAGCAGGGCTTGCAGATGGAATTTTACCACCAAAAGGCAACTGCCCAGCCAGCACATGCAGTCCAGTCCATGTGCTGCACCAGGGTCTTGTGCTTTTCAAGCTCTTCCCAGTGTCACATGCTGGGAGATCCAGCATCACAGGCTCGCTCCCACAGTGCCATCCCAACACTTCTCCTACAGAACTCACTGGTGCCAGCACAGAGCTGCTATACTTCTGTGCCACAGAAGTTCACCTGCTTCTTGCAAGCTCTCCACCAGTCTTTTTCAAAACCAAAGGCAGCGTTTGCTTCCTGGAACATCTAAGTGGCAAGAAGGCAAAATTGTTCTGGGGTTACTCCAGTCTAGCAAAGGGTGCATTTGTACTTCTGATCCTTGTGGCAGGAGGGAGGAGGGGAAAAAAAATCAGAAAAAGAGAGTTGGGGAAAGATGAGGGGACAAATTGCTGAGAGGCAGAAGAGAAGGGGACATTGCTGGTTAGAAAGAAAACAAGTGGTGTTTTTTTGGTTTGTGTTAATCTAGTTGTCCTGGGTCAAATCCAGTGGAGGCTGGCCAGCTGCCATTAGCTCAACAGCCAGCCCACTGCATGTTCCACTTTGGGGATTGTTTTCTCATTTCTAGAGGCCTTCAAGACACCTGCTAGGGCTCTCTGCTACCAGGGCCAAGCATTGCATACAACCGAAAATATGCTTTGTTTATTTAAATGCAGTGTCAACAGACTGAGGAGCTTGTGGACCGCTGTCAACAGCAGTGGATCTGTTTACCCAGAAAACAGGTGCAATGGAAGCAAGGGCTCTGCCCTCCCTCGGCACAGAGCACGACACCAGCAGCAGAAGGAAAGGGGAAAACCCACAGGACAAGAGAAGTCTGAAGGATCAATAAGGCCAAAATGAAGATATTTTTATCTCCCCTCCCCAACTTCTTTTTATCCCAGAGGATAAGATCCCACATTCACTCCTGACTGTGAGATAAGATAGTGCTCTTTGGCATTAAGATCTTGCTAAATTATACATTTTTAGGACATTTTCCAGTGCAGTAGTCTTCTTCTGGACCACATCCCAGCGTTTTTCCTGCTCCATGGCCCCATGCTCCAGCCATGCTGGATGACTGGTCAGACATCAGCTGCAACTGTGGGATCCCAAGCTGTGAGAAGCCTGTAACACACTGTCCAAAGCATGAGTCACTTGTTCCCCATGCTGGCTGCACACAAGGGGACAGGGCAGCCTTCATGCTTCTGTTTAACCACTGCATTCACTCACTTCAATTTGGAGTTAGCCACCTCTTCCACAGGCAGGCAGCACACCTCTCTCTGAAACAATCCCTGCTGGCAGACAGACCATGTGTTTGGGAGGAGAGGGAAGGAACAAGAAATCTCATCTTGCAAAGAAGATGTTGTGACTTAAGTTCATGCCTCCAACAAAGGCATTTGGAGAGAAACGCAAGTCCAGAGATTCTACGTCTGGTCCTCTTTAGACAAAAAGCCAGAGACCCCAGGAGCAAAGTGCCATGGCTGGCAAATCAGAACAAAAGTTCCAGGAAGAAAGAAGAGAGGCTTCTTGTATGTCCCCACACTTCCAAATATAAAACCAACAGGACTCTAAAACACGCTAGGGCAAGAGTATGAATGGATGTTTAAACAGACTGTTGTCATCTAGTACATCTAACAAATCTAATCAGAAGTAACAAATGCTGCTAAAAGTCTGTTGCAATGGCATCAGATGTAGCATTTAAGAGTCAATTTGCAAACCCTATCAGTTTCTTTCTTCCTTTTCGGATGTGTTTTGTTGATATTTCATATCAAGTTCTGCTCTTGTCTCAATCTAGTTCAGTTTGTGACCATAAAAACACCTGTCTGTCAGATCCCCTGCTTCCCAAGGGCAAAAGGGTAAGATTCACTGCTAAGAGGTGCTCAAATGGATGCAGTGTGAAACCTCAAAAATTAACAGTAAACAGGATCATTTCCTGGCAAGTCAAGAAATCTTTATCTGAACTGCTGCTGAGCCTCAGGAGGGCATTCGCAAGCAGAATGCTGTAGTGGTAACAATCACTTTTAAGTACAAAGATGCACAGGAAATGTCAGGCACACATTTGGATGAGTGTACAGTTAAGGATGTGCTACAAAGCCTGCTGAAGCCAGTGTGTCTGAGAGCAGTCTTAGAAACCAAAATTTAGGTACTTTGTACCAAAAAAAAAAAAAAAAGGAAAAAAGTATTTGCGATCCATGACTGAATACAGCTAAAGAGATTGGCTTTTCCTAATTATATTTTTCAGGAGAATCTTTTTGATTTAAACAGTTGCATAGCTGTAACAATGTTATCTAATTTTGGCAGAGTGGAATGGAGTAGACTGACTAAAATTAGGTTTGCAAACATGCACTAAGAGACACAAGGCTTCACATGACTCATCCACATCTCTACTAACTGCCTCCCTGGGAGATTAATGGAGGGCTCCTCAATAAGGGATCCTCAGCAAGGATGATGATTTTCTCAATAAAGGCAGAAGATTTAAAGTAACCACGTTATGAGCTATAAGAAGATATTGCACTTGCCCCTAGGCAGCACATTCATTTTCAGGATGTCTAGCAATAGGAAACCTCTTATGTGGAGAAGGTACTTCTAAATATTTTCCTGAAAAGGTAGTTAAATCTGAATGAATGTGTTAAAGCCTATATATCCTCACATCCTGCCACAGATGGGCTTTTATGGGAAGCCACATTATAAACAGTGTGATATGGAAATACAGGTGTAACTTTGTCCAGGAGGGTCATTCAAAAGAAAAACATCTGAGTAGAAGCTGCTTCCAAAAGAACAGTGTTGCAACAGTAGTAGGTTTATACCCCAGGAGTCTACCTATCCCCATTTTTTAGACAGTGAATCTTTTAGCCCAAGAGACCCCAGGGTTAGCACAAGCCTAGGAAAAACCCCAGGTCTTCCCAGGCCCTGGTCCCAATCCATCCACCACATCCCACCATCTCCCTTGTGAAGCCCATCCTGGCTGTGGGTCTCTATAACAGTGGTGGGAATAAGAATAAATCTGATTGTGTTCTGCACTGAAATGGTGAATTGCTGAGCTCAGTGCTTTTTACCTTCATCCTTCCAGCTCAGAGAAGAGCTCCTACATGCCATACATGCCTCATGTCCTCTGAAGGCTGGGAAGACACAACATTGCTCAGAACAAGGCTCTTCTTATCAGTGCCTCCAAGACCAGGCAAGCAGGCAGCAGGGTTACAACACTCTGAGACACAGGGGGCCCCCATGATGATGAATTCTAGAAAATGTAAGCAGCTAATCAAAACAACACTGGGTGACGCACATTGGTATAGAAAAGACAAATTGTTTCACTGACAAGGATGGCAGAAGGACAAATACTGTGCCTCTCCTGCAAACAAGAAGTGAGACTTCAAATTCTGTGCCTGCAACTCAGTCAAAATTATCATGGCACTAGTAAACTGGGATCATGCCAGCACAGACACAAAATTCAGCTTAGCTGAGTGCTATCTGACCAGATGAGCTTCACAAGTCTCTAAACCACCCCTGATACCAGGAAGCATCAGACAACAGCCTACTGATACACAGGCAATCACTGTCAGCCCCACTGACAGCTGCAGAAGGTCTGACTCACACTTTAAGTCAATGATAGGTAGCTGATGGGCAGGGAAGGTAGGCAGAAATTACAACCCTGGGGCTAAAACTGGTGAACTGGCAGTTGGAGTGGCTCAGGGAAGGATATAAAATGATCTGCACCAGAGGAGGAAGCCTTGGAAGCTATGAAGAGGGCAGAGTGGTTTGTACTTGCAGTCATGTACTAAACTTTTGATACCACTTACCCAACCCACCTTCTATTTCTGGCTAGAATCCTGCAGCTTTATTCCAGTAATGGCTTCAAATTGGGCAGCCAGGAGAGGAAATGAGAAAATACCCACAGTTTCTTATTTTACAAGAACTCCCACACATTCAACTACTCTGGTCCTCCCTCGCCCCTCAGGCTCTTGGGTGTCTTCTGTGAGGAGCTCCCACCTTGGGAGCCAGGCAATACAGAACTGCCCTGGTCTTTGCATGGCCAGGGCAGGCTATGAAGAGCTTCTGATGCTGGAGGCTGCACTAGAGAACAGGCCTGTGTAAAGCAGGGCCTTGTGATAATGAGGAAAGTTACTATTTAACTGATTTAATTGGTGTAATTGAAGGCACCATGCCTCATTTTATTGCAGGAAAATGAAACAGTCACATCTCATTCTCTCTCCCACCTTATACTCAGAAATATAATGGCACCAAGATTTGACTGATTGGGAATAGCTCCATTTTCTCTGCAAGCAAAAAGTCAAGGAACTTTGTATTTTTAAAAATGAAAACTGAGATTAGACCTGACATTTAGAAGCTTCCAAAACTGGCAGGCCCTAGGGCCAGGGACTTTGCAGTCCTGAGAGGGCAGCTGTGCAAATTCAAAGAAATGAAGTGCAAGGAAATTGCATAAGTTGACCTCCTCTTCTGCAGCAGGGAGAGAAAGCCCAACACTTCCACGCTTCACTGGGCAGGCATTCATGAAGATGAGTAAAATATTATGATCAAAAGCTGTCTCCACAAGGAAACTCACTCAGGCAGCTGGTCTCCATCCCAGCTTAAAAATCCAACTCTGCTGGTCCCCATAGAGGAGCAGGACCCTGACACAAGCACGTTACCTTCGGCTTTCTTTTCTTACATGACTTCACAACACTTCAGTCTGTAGATGAATGAAGCCTCTCTGCACAGCCACTGTCATTTCACTTGCAGAGTCAGGCAGCAAACTCAGAGAGTGGAATTGAGTCCAGCAAGCCAGTGAATGCATCTTTTCTGTCTTAAGGAACTGCAACACAGCATTTTCTGCCACAAAGAAGCCTCAGTTGTTCAGCACCTTTTGAACACATGCTTCCAGATGAAAAATATCTGCCACTATAATTAAGGGTAGGGTGCTTAACTAAATATTTCTTTTGCCAGCCATTCATTTTAAAATGCGAGTTTGTTGCCACATTATGCCATTTCAATATTGGATTGCCCTCAACCAGAACATCTGTGCACTTCACCAGCTGCTTTAAACAACTGCTTTCTTTAAAACTAAGTGAAACAGATTATGTGTTTTATTATAGTCAGATTTCACTGTGAAGTTCATTGTCTCACGTGCCACAGTTGGCAAGAAGAGAATTATCAATTCACTTCCAAATTAAAGAAAAAACTAAAACTCAAACCTCTTTTACTAAGGGACAGCAACTGTCACCTTATAATTGCAATAAAGATGTGAGCACAAGAAAATTTTATATTATTTACATATTCATCTGCTTAATATTTGCTAAGACATTTGGAAGCATGCCCCAGGAAACAGGTTCAGTCACTCTGTAGCTGGCAATACCAGCGACGAAGAGATCAGCTCCTGGTCATTGTAGATAATTGTAGCCTTTAGTTCAACATAGGCTTGGCTGGAATAACTACTGGCTCAGGATATTCATGTGCACTTTTAGTGCACAGCAGTATCTCTCAGAGTAGTGAGATGCAAAAACTTAGTCAGGTTTAAGAAGGGATATGGGATTTCTTATCCCAGAGCTCAAGTTTTAAAACAAAAAGTTATCCATTATCCTTGTGACAAAGAATTTAAAATGTAGACTGGATACAATGGACACATCTGCCCAGGTTTTCAGAAAGCATGAACCATGTTTTTTATATAATAAAGTCCATCCTTATTCCTTGTTATTTCAATGGTTAATGAATTATAAGCCAGATCCAGTGCAGGAATAAAGTAGTACTGCACGGAGAACATCCCCAGCTACTCTACAAGAAGCACAACAGTTTGAGACTTTGACAAGATCATGTAAACAGGAGGACAGGGATTATTTCTTGAAGGGAATTTCCTTTTTAGTGTTTGCAAACTACTGCACCAGTGAAACCATGCTGGTCTAGGATGACATTTAAAACAAAGCACTTCATGAGAGCAAGTGGTTTCAGGCAAATGTCAGCTATCCCAGCTTCATTAACTAATTGATTCAAAGCATAAAGATAGTAACACCCAGATGAGATGACACCCAAAAGTTACACATTGTCAGTGTAAGTCACAGGCCAGGAGAAGCTCAGATACACTTTGACATATCCACTTTTGTGTTTCAAGTGTTCAATACACCAGGAACCTTTTGAAATCTTCTGCAATTCTCTCCACAACTTCCCCAGCATCCCAAAGGGCAGATGGGTAGAACATGAAGGAAGCTATTCTCAGTTTTCCTCATCTGGATGGGTCTTACTATCCAGGAACAGAGTAGCTCTTTGGACTTTTAAATACATTTTTCTCTTGGAAATCTTCATGACAGCACAGAATTTCAGTGGTTTGGGTGCTATTACAAACACATAATTGAGCCAAAGCACAACAAAATCACAAGGCACATCATACAACTTAACACGGAGAGGGGGCTTTTATAAACAGCCTGTATGGATACGCAGGAGCACGTTAACCTAACAGTACTGAAGCAACCTTGGGTACCCCTATAGAAGTGGTCTTCAGATGGCTGTGTAAGCATTACAGGCACTGCATTCCAAACATATTTCAAGGAGAATTTAAAGTAAACTGAAAGAAAAAGAACATTTCAGGGGATGTGGTAAGAATCAGGATGACAATGAACAGAACCTCTAAAATGCTCCCTATAAGAGGGCAGCAGGTGATCTTCTTGGAAGAGGTGCTTGTACCCCAATCAGAAGTCAAGTTCTGTCTTGACTAACATCATGTTTTACAAGGGAGTTTATTTGCTCCACTTCCTGCAATAAAGAGATGCATTCAAGCAATAAACTGAATTCAAAGCTGTGGTCTCACTCAAGTCAATGAGACAGTACCTGGGTCATTCCCATGTTTGTACTCTAAAACTGTAGTTAAATCTAATGGACATTAAAACATGGGCCAGAAGCTGAAGTAAAGAAGATAAAATGAAAAGTGACACATGCAAAACCCCACTATAAAAAAGATAAACTCCTGTAAGCCACAGTTTGAGCCAGACAAACTACTAGAGCTGCTTACACTCCTCTGAGTTCTGCTTTACCTTGTCCAGTCCAGACGGCCTCTAAGTGTCAGTTCTTCATTTGGACTCCCTTAAAATCAGAACAAGTAAAATTGTTTCTAGAGCATGCTTCATCTATGCCTAAAGTAGGTGGCTAAAGCAGGTCAGATGAATCACGTTAGCAGCAGTTTTTTCTCTCCATTGATTACACAAGGAGCCTACAGGGACCAGGACGGATGTAGACATTCAGAGTTAGGAGAAATGAAGCTCATCCCAGACATCTGCACAACTGCATCCACAGCACTAATAACCTTCTCATGGCTGAAAGAGGGACTAATTTCCACTGCAGAAAAAAAGACAAAAGTAGAATACAACCAGCTTTCTGAAGAGTGATCTCGAATGTGAATTCCCAACATGGCAAGGTCTCCCCATTTCAAACATTTGAATAAAGTCCATGGGTTGAAAGAGTCTGAGCCTGTTCCCTATTCCCAGCAGTACATCTAATCTGGAATCTGACCCTTGGCATTTTATTTAACCTTACTTTTCCTACTAACAGCAAAGTAGGAATAATTTTAACAACTCTGCCAGAACGCTGAGTTACTTGATGAACATCTTTAAAGCATTCTGGGATTTCTGTGCTCCTCATCAAAACAGTGATACTATTAACTATTATATGAACATTATTATAATTATCATTACAAAGACAGCATTTTTTTATATTTACCTTTAAAACAGCTGATACTAATTTTCATGTGCTTTTCTTTAAACACTCCTTCTCAGTTGTATTCCCATGCCTATTTCTCTGGGATTTGTATCTTCTGATCTGTCACTCTGCAGGTTTATCACCAAACTCCCTTTTCCTGTTGCCTGTTAAAATCATGTACTAATGAAAAAAAAAAAAATCATTCTTTGCTTTCTGCCTAAATATGTCTATATATAAATAGACCTCTCCATATATATAAAAGCCCACACATTCTTTCATTAAGTGTAGCAGACAGATTTGAATTGCAGTACTGTAAATAAACTTGCAGCCTTCTCCCAAATCTAATGGACAGATATAAATAAGTCCTGACTAGAAGCCACACTTGAATCACTGTACACAGTAAATTGGGCTAGAAATCAAAACAAAGTAACATTGTCTCCATCCTCTATTCTCACAACCCTAGCAGGGAAAGTTCAAGGAAAGTGCTCACATAATGCAAAGTTTCATTTACAGAACAATGTAGAAACACACATACAAAAATGTCAAAGTACGTTTATGTACGTATACACACACAGAGTCATGTCTCAGAGGGAAGGCATCCTTGGACAAGGGAGACCCACACAGCAGGGCTTGGATCTCACTCATCAGTGCCATTCCCAGGACCTCAATTTCTCTGCCTTTAACAACTGGTCTGGGGACAGCCCCCCACATCCATGGGCACACAGGTACCATGTCTGGCAGACAAATCCTCAGCTGCCACTGTCATATTTGACCCCCCCTTGAATTCACACTGATTTTGGACTTCAGACTACAGTCTGCACGCTGGATACCAACCAAGGAAACCCAGATGACCCCTCCAGCCCAAGTTCCTGGATGGATGGCTTCCTGTGACACACATTTCTGAGGAGTGCAGTGAGAGGTGCAATTCCAGCTAACTCAGTGCACCTGCACAGCCCCCCCTGCCCACCAGCTCTGTCCTTGCTTGCCTTGGCTTGCTTGAACATCAAAGTTAAACTCAAACTGACAAGCAACACCTGTCTCCACAGCTATTTTCCACACCCAGCTACATCTAATCCTTGCTTCATTGCCTTCTTTAAAGTTTAATAAAGATTTCAGTGAGCAGTCTGAGTCAAGTTTCTGACTCTTTTTCTTAATGCTTCCATGACTGAGCTCCGACATCTGAAGGAATCTGGATTTAAGCAAGCTGCTCACAAAGAAAGCCCTGGAAATATGCTTTCTGCTCGTCATCGCCTTAAACCACAAGTTCAAATCTGCAGTATGGTGCATTTTTCCTATGTAGCAACATGATGGCATGGTTTTGCTTCCCTTGCATTGGATTTTCTCAACAGCTCCTCTCCCAGATGGACTCAATATAAATAAGGATATATATCTCAAAATTCATTCTTTAAATTCAACTTCCTATTCATGGTATCCACCAGAAGGCAGCTCATCCTTTGGAGTACAGAGAAACAATTAAAAGATGCAGCAGAGTTTTAGATTAGTTGTTTTACTTTAAGCACGTGTAATTTACAATCATGCAATGTGACTATAAAGATTTGAAAACCTCAGAAATTCTGAGAAAGCACCAGAAACTTTAATTTGGTGAAGCACAGCCAGCTGAATGTTGTACTTGTCTCACAGCACATACTGGGGAAGGTGATGGGGTAAAGCCCCATGAAGTAAGATCATAGCAGGCTCTCTGAGTTTGATGGGATCCCCAAGGGTGTCAATCTCTGTGTGTGACACTGATGCCTTAAGCTTTAGCTTCCATATTTTCAGATTCTGTGCTGCTTAGGTGTAGTTTTGAACCTCATATTCAGTGCCAGTCATCTCTCTTCACAGAGCAGGTAGACAAAACCAATCCTTTTCCTGCTGAGGACCAAGGACAACTTTCAGCCCAACAGCACAAACAACAGTGGACTGAAGAGAGAAACAAGAAGGATGGGACCTCACAACCTGAAGCTCTAATTGGACAATTAAACCCCAGTATGAAAATACCAAAACTTATAAAAATGTAAGACCTTGTGACTGGTCAGACACTTTATGACCATTAGTCCACCCTGGATGTAGCCCTGCTCAGGCTCCTGTCCTGCCCAAGGTGTATCCTGGAAGCCTTTCAATAAATATTTACTTTATACTCTAGCTCTGTCCAGTCTCTGTTTCAGGTCAGCTTTCCCAAGGCATCAACACCAAGGCAGAGCTGAAGCTCTCATCCTTGGCATTGCCAGGCCAGACAGACCAACCTCAGATACTTCAGACAGAATAAACAAAAAAAGCAAAGGACAACACATTCCAGACCTCAAGAGCCAAATCCTGCATCTACAGGGAAAACCAGTCCGTGTCTGACCCCTTGCTTTCCCCTCACCCACACACACAAGAGCAGCCAGCTGAAATCCCCAGTATTTGGCAGCTGAGGTTATCCTGATGCACACCCAGAGCACTCAAGTGTGGCTGGAGCTCAGAAGGAATGTGGGAAGCTGCAGGGACTGAGCTCAAACCCACACCCAATGCTTGTGCGCTTGCAGGCACAGATGTGACCCTTTCTGGGGAGAGAAAATTGTATCTGAAAGGAGCGGAACTGCAGTGGGAGCTGAGGTGATGCCAAGTGCACTGTGTCCCCGCTGAACAAACCCCTCCACTTCCTAGGTCTTGATGCTAGGAAATCACATTGTATTTCAGGATTGATTTTTCTCTTACTCGACCTTCAAAACCAGGATATTGTTACATCTTGGTCAGCAATGTCAGGATTTTCTGCAATAAATCAGACATCATTTTAATGTCAAATTACTGAGATACCTTACATGGGCTGTACCCTGTGGCTACTTCATTTTCACCTTCTTCTTTAATAACACGTTTTCTTTCTTCTCCTGTTCACACTGAACTTTATAAATAGTTTAAATAAATGCCTATCTTTGTTTAACAAGCTTGTGCTGTCTGAGTGAGCTTTGAAAATACCATTGGTTATATGGAGTAGTTACAAATTACCATAGGGGAGCTACTGACATGAGTGCATTACCTCTTATTAGTACTAATAATATTGCCTAACAATCCAGTACAGTCTTTGAAGTGTCATCCTCAAGCTTTGAGATTGATTCTTTTCCAAAAGTGGTGGTGGGTTTTTCCCCATTCTTTATATTACTAGCACCTAGGACTCCTAAATCCTTTGCTGTTTCTCTTGCAACAAAACTGTGCTGGTACCATAACAGGACCAGTCCAGCTGCACCATACAGAACAGTGTTAGGGCCAAAATGCCTGCTCTCCCCACTCTGCAATACACACAGACAAGCCTGGAAACACATTTTCCACACTCTTCATCACTGAAAAACAAACAGAAACTTCCAAATAATTCAAATACTCCACATCCATGTGAGCCTGTAAAGACAAAGGCCAATTTTCTACATAAATAGCATCCAGCTGGTCCTTCTCCCTGGAATAATCAGAGCTGATACATGCTCTTGTGAAAATGTGATCCGTGTAAAATGAATTTTTCTTCATTTTTGAAATATGGTTCTTAGATTTCTGTTCCCCAATTAAAACAAGAATGTGACTTTGATCTCAAATAATTTCCAATGCATGTCAAAAAGAGTCTTATCTGTTACTTCCATTTTAATGTCACTTTATAAGAAACAGCCCCTTGCCAAACAGCAGCTAAGCTGTGATGGCTGGGCAGAAGCGTGTTAACTACATGAAATGGCATCCAAAAGTGCTGTCTCATGAAGCAAAGACAATCTGTGGAGGCAAAGCTGGCAGGAATACTTCTTTTATTATAATAATTCTTAGAAGAAAGAACAAGCTTTTTGATATAAACCCTCCTTCAGTCTGAAAAAAAAGTTTCGACCATCTCTTTCCCTAAATTTGTACCTGTCTTTTTCTCCTTTTATTTCCTTTCAGCCTGTTTTTTTCCCCCATCTTCTTCCCTCCCATGGACAAATTTAATGGGAAATTAGTCTGAGGCTTTACACCACAAGGATTAAAACAGATCTTAGGAAGAAGCCCTCATATCCTGTATCTTATGAATAGCAGAAATAACAAGACCAGCAATTTTATCCATTTGGCCTTGTTGCACAAGAAAAGGCAAGAGGGAATTCAGACATCCACACTGTCCTGTAGCTGAAAGTATGGACAGGGACAGAAATAATGAGCATCTCTGAGAGACACCAGGATATTGAAACTAAGCATCCACCCCTATGAAGCAGGCACTGCAGGCAGGAAGCACTGGGCAGCAGCTGTTTTCCATTAAGGGGCAGCTGAAATGCTTGAAATCTTTACAGACTTCATATTAAGGCTTGGAAAACACAGGACTGAGAATGACATGCTCTAATGGATGCCCATAGGTGGATTTAAAAATTATCATAAATTCTGTTATTTAAAGAAGCCATCTGTACTTGTGTTTGTTTTCATTTTAAAGATTGACATCAATTTCCATGTGTCTTGATAACTACCTTCAGTTCTGAAAAGTGTGTCTGGATCCTCATTAAACAACAGCAGACACTTCTTGTTTGTAAATATTACCACAAGGTTGGTTAAAAAAAGGAGAGGAGGCCAAACATGTTTTGGAGATCAGAGAGGGGGTTTAAAAAAGAGAGAAAGGGATAAACATGTTTTGGAGATGAGAGAGACAAGATAAAAATGCAAGAATAGGTTATCATGCCTAGAAGGCAGAGGGAACAGAGAGGAAATTCCTTGGGCTTGGAAATGAATTACACAGCAGATCTCAGGTAGCTGAACCCAGCCCTTGGCACCAGTGAGACTGGTGCTCTGTAGGGTTTACAGTTCAACAGGAAAAAGACAGGAATGCTCTTCCACAGACAGACCCCTGTTTTAGGCACTAAATACACACACCACAGACAACTTACACTGATTTAATTGTGACTGGAAATTACTTCCTAACACAGACAGTGGAGCTCCTCCAATCCAGTGAATATCTTGGGATAAATCTCCTTTCATATTTATATTTGGGATAAAATTATATGCCCAAGCATGAGAATTTTTCCCCCTTAAAACCTGGCCAAACCTGATTGCACCACCTCTAACAAAGCATCTCTATCTATTTTCCTCTTCAGTAGAAATATTTCAGCATCACCACTATGAGAATAGTATGTGCTTATCTTCATTTCCAGCAACAGCATTCTCACATTACTTTCTTAGAAGCATTTCTCTCCTTCTCTTCAAATTTCTCTGTGCTAAACCATGGAAATATGTGGCAACTGCAGTGTCAGTTGTCACAGGGAAAAATATGTCAGCAAAAACATTTGATTCAATCTGCTGTTTAAGGAAGTAACATTTCCTCAGGGTGTATGCCTTGTGTGGATAAATAACAACTGTCCAGAATCCAAGGATTGAAGATCAATTTCCAATATCAAAGAGCAGATTTGAGGCAATCACCTTCAGCAAAAGAAAAATGCAAAACTAGTTCCATTTCTTCCTTTATTATTTAGTGTAAGTTTGTTTTGGAAAAAAAATAGACTTTAATTAAAACTTAGTCTCTCAGCCACAAAATGAAGGGTGAAGGATTATGCAAAGGATATTACAGATCTTATTGAGCCATAATTTGGCCCCCCAGGCTTGTGCATTTTCTCTGGTGGGATGCATCATATGGAATATTCACAATTGTATATTGAACAACTAGACTTGCCAATTCCTGCAGATAATAAAAAACTCTTGTCTTAACAATGTGTTTCTATCAAGTTTTGCATTCAGCTCTGAGGCTCCCAGCATAGGAAGGGCATCGGCCTCTTGGAGAGAGTCCAGAGAAGGCCATGAAGATCATCTGAGAGTTGGAGCACCTCTCCTGCAAAGACAGGCTAAGAGAATTGGGGTTGTTCAGCCTGGAGAAGAGAAGGCTCTGGAGACACCTCCCAGTACCTAAAGGGGCTACAAGCAACAGAGAGAGCAACAGAGAGTCTTTTTACAAGGGCACGGAGTGATAGGACAAGGGGGAAGGGCTTCAGACTGAAAGAGGGGAAATTTAGATTAGGTATCAGGAAGAAATTCTTTACTGTGAGGGTGGTGAGGCCTTGGCACAGAGGAGCCCCATCCCTGGAAGTGTTCAAGGAAAGGTTGGATGTTGTTTTGAGCAGCCTGGGCTAGTGGGAGGTGTCCCTGCCCATGGCTGGGGGTTTGGAACTAGATGGTCTGTAAGGTCCCCTCCAGCCCAAACCATTCCATGATTCTGTGAATTTGTGTGTATCCATGTAAAGACAAAAGGGAGGAGCTGGTTCACTGGTGGACGCTCTATTGCAGAGAAAGCATTGAGCAAGCAGAGACTTGGCCAGTCTGCAGCTTCCAGGTTAACATATTTGTGGTTATTTATTAAGCACCTACAGGATATTTTGAACAATACACAATTGGAGACTTCAGCTATGCAGGTCAGAAGATCCTGCAACTAATTATGGTTTGCCAAGATACCATCCTTGAATTTTCTCCTTTTTAAACTTGCTTCCTCCCTTTCATTCTAACACCTTTTGAACTCAGAAACAATTACTCCTCAAATTTTTTCCTCTCTCTTGTCAGAAAAGGTTAGTTACACCATTTGGTGTGTTTTTTCACTAGCTGCTCCATCTAACCTGGAAAGTCAGAGTCATCAACTTGGAACAACAATTTGATCCACTTCTCTGTAGTGCTGCAATCTCATTACACCTCTACACAGAAGTTACACTCCTGTACCAACTTGAGAGTCTTTTGAGAGTAGAGAGTCTTTTGGCAACTCTCCTGATGCTTCTTACTCATCAATATGATCATATTTCTTGCAGCAAGGAACAGGAATCCTTTCCTATTGTCATAGAGTCATTCATAGAATGGTTTCAGTTGGAAGGGACCTTAAAGATCATCTAGTTCCACCCTCCCTGCCATGAATACCTTCCATGCTCTTGGTATTGCCCTGAACCAGGTCCAGGACCTTGCATTTGGCCTTGCTGACCTTCATGAGGATCACATGGAGCCACCTCCCAAGTCTGTCAAGGTCCCTTCCCTCCAGCGTGCTGACTGCACCACAGCTTGGTGTCACTGGCAAAGCTGCTGAGGGTGTGCTCAATCCCATTAGCCATGTTGCCAACAAAATGTGAACAGTGCCAGTTCCAACAGTGACCCCTGAGAGTGCCACACATCACCCAGCACTGGTGCCCACTCTCACATCAAGCTTGTTGGCCACAGCTCTTTGAGTGTGACCATCCAGCCAGTTTCTCACCCCTCCAGTTGTCCATCTGTCAGATCCACGCCTCTCCAGAATCAAGGGTGTTGTGCAGGACAGGCTCAAACATTTGGCACAAATCCAGGCAGATGATGGCAGTCGCTCTTCCCTTATCCACCAACACTGTAACCTCACTGCAGAAGGCTTCCATATTTCTCAGGGATGATTCACCTTTAGTGAAGCCATGCTGGCTGCCACCTCACCTACAGCTTCTTTGGCTATTCAAACTGCAGTGTGACTTGTGAAAATTAGGATTATTTAAAAGGCCTCCTTCTTAGGAATTTTCACCAGGAAAATCTGCTAGAGATAGGCCTGCATCCCTTCATAGCATCAGCCTTTTGTCCCTTTGATAAATCATTTTACTGTTTGTTGGGGAAGGGGGAAGGAAAAGTCAGGTGTCTTCTACTGTAATATCTGTCTTTACAAAATGATCATGCTTGTCCTTTATATAGTTCTTTAATAAACATGCCAGGTACCCTGGAGATACCTAAACTGTCAGCAGTGAAATTACAGAATCAAAATATCTCGTGTTGGAAGGGAACCATAAGCATCACCGAGTCCAATTTCCTGCTCTTCACAGGACTATCAAAAACTAAACCATATGGCTAAGAGTCCAGGCACTCCTTGAAACTCTGACAGGTTTGGTGCTGTGACCACTTCCCTGGGGAACTGTTCCAGTGACCCATCACTCTCTCAGTGAAGAATGTTTTCCTGAAGTCCAATATGAACTTCCCCTGATGCAGCTTCATTCCATTTCCTTGTGTCCTTCTCTTGGTCACCAGAGAGAGGAGAACGCTGCACTCAAAGTCAGAGCAGGCATTTGATGGGCACCTGCCACCAGAATTCATTTTTGCAGAATCATGTTAAAACCAAAATTCTTCACTAATTTGGCGCATTCAGGCTTTTTTTGCTTGGCAGCAGCAAAAGCAGCTTAAACATCAGGATTTCCGTGTGCTGATCCAACTGCACAGCTAAACTCAGCCATGAAATGCTTATAGGTACAATAAACTCAATGCCTTCATCTGCCCAAAGACACAGGGGATCACCTGCTCCCACAGGACATCTTTTAATGCTGCTGCTGCTGCTTTGGGGATCAGCAGGTGAGAGGCTCTCCATGCACCAGGGCCCCAAGTGCTCTCCGTTCATCCTGAGCTTTGCTTTCTATTCATCGGTGGGTTTCAGCTCCTCTCCTCAGAGCCAGCTCTCTTTGAGAGACTCATCTTCCTTCCTGTAGCCTTCTCAGTTTTGCTCGTTGGAGGAGGGAATAGAAGATGTGGTTAAAAATACTGCGATGCTGTGGTGGGCGGTGTAGCAGAAATAGACAGACACCAGCTCACTGCGAAGAATACCAAGTAATATCCCAGAAAGATAAAGGCATAGCAACAAAGGAAAAGAAAATGCATTTGTGTTCTGCCACTAGAGAGCTAAATCTGAGCGGAAGATACCAAATGAGGAGCACTGCTCGTGGCCAAGTGCACCATCCTCCTGATGGCTTCACGTGCAAAGTCCTCTTACAGCAGTGTGGTCAGCAGCAGATCATAAAAGCATGGCTTATGAACAATCCTGCCTCCAATTACAACACAAATGTATGTGATCTTTGGGATTTTATGAAGACAGTGCAGGAATCAGCAATAAAATGGGCCCAACCCATAGCACACAAAAACAGAAGCCCATATGGACTGAGAAGGGGCTTAGCTCCATTAGCCCCCGCTTTAAAAGCAAAGTTTTTCAGGGGATATTAGGTTCTTTCCAAGAGGAAGATAAACCAAGCTTGGCTGATACAAGAAGCTGTGAGATCATTCTATGGATTTACTCCCTGTTTTTTCAAAGACTTAAATCTCCCTTCATTCAGCCACCAAGCACACAGGAATGATCGCATCCCAAAGGGCTCTACAGATAAGTTTTTCACAAACAGTACACCAGAGTCACTTACAGTCTTTGAGACAACTCTTCAGAGAGGCCCAGCAGCTGCTCAACACTTCACAAAAATAACCTGGCACCATTTCCCTAGGGAAGTGAAGATGGCTGCATCAAAATGAAATCAGTGGGGGAACTTGGGTGGCCTGAAGGCAGGGATGACTCTTGGCATAGGCTCAGGGTGCCACAGCCCCCACCACCAATCTGGGGAGCCCTGCAGGTCTTAAAGGCCCGGGGTGGAGACAGAAAAAAAAGAGCAGAGTAACATACAGAGATGTCATGGTTGGGTCTGCACGGGCAGGCACCACTGGGCTCCCCACTCGTGGGGACACTGGGGCACTCAAGGTGCACTGGAGGATGGAACAGCCCTGCTGCTATGCACATGAGCATCCACCTCAGGATAAAGGCAAGGTGGGAGAGGAGTGCAAGCCTGTGTTTTGTGCACATGGAAGACAGGAACCTTTAAAAGAGAGTGGGGCAGCCCTGGAGCCAGGGCCCTTAGGCCAGGGAAGAGTG
Source organism: Pycnonotus jocosus (assembly GCA_013400435.1). Lineage (NCBI taxonomy): Eukaryota > Metazoa > Chordata > Aves > Passeriformes > Pycnonotidae > Pycnonotus > Pycnonotus jocosus. Next base: position 139,665 of record VWYP01004746.1, read on the forward strand.
CCCTCTGCTGCTACAGCCACCCTGCTTCCAGGAGCCCATGGCAGCGAGGCTTCCACCCCACTGCTCAACTAGACCTCTTCTCACTCTTTATCTTGCAAGATATGCTTTGATGCCATCAAAATCTAAAATAGCCACAGGCATGAGAATAATCATACCATTAAAAAACCCATCAACATGCAGATGCAACCTCAACAAAACACCATGGAAATTCCTAACAAAATAAATGCCATTTGAAAGCTGCTGTACAGAAATGCCAGCCCTACCAGTGTGGAAAATTTAAAAGAAAATGTCTAGCAGTCTGCACATCAAATGTTAATACTATTTTCAAATCAAGTCTAAGAGAGGATGACACGTAATTTAATAAGCCTAATGGGTGTGTAATCAGCATTTGACCATTCCTGCCAGAAAAGTAGGTGTCTTTCTGGCCCAAGATGTCTAGGAAAGCCACCAAAAGACAGCTAAGGCTTTTAAAGCAGAATTTTAAAAACATCCTTTTTTTTCCCCTGACTGTCAATTTATTGAGAATTTCACTCAATTAAGAACAGGATCCAACCAACTGGCAGAAATACAAACAACTCTGTGGCCACAGTGAGCAGCACAGTAAGTTTGGGGCCCATTTGCACCTTAATTTACTGCCAGCAATCAGCAATGTCAAGATTCCAAGCATCTCCTGACAGCCCTGACAACAGCAGTTACACAGCATTATCTGGTCTTCCAGTAAAATCTTTCCCCTCAGACAGCATTCATGCTGCATTTCACAACAGGAGGAACATACACTGTCAGCCTGGCTCTCCCCAGCCCTTGCAGCTGGAATCAGAACATTTTGGGGAGGGGGGGTGTCCTGTACCTGCTTTTGCCACCACTCCCTCATAGAACTGAGCAGCAAGTCACAAAATAATGGAAATTGCCAATATATTTGCCTAACAAAAGGCAGAAATAATATTAAAAATATCTCATCAGAAGGTAGAAAGTTTAATTTTAAGGTATTTGATAAAGAATGCTCATTGTGTATAGAAAGAGAATCCATCATCTCGTCTAGTTTCATACTTGGTCAAACAATCAATTTTTTAGAATCAAAAAGAAAGATGTTTTTAAAATACATTACAATAACAATATACAGACAAATGTATCATAAGATGATGCCTAGTGCTGTTTCAACATTGTCACCATTTTATCTGGACAATTTTATAACACAAGTTATAAGAACTGACCACATTAAGCAAAAATTCTTTTACAAAAAGTGAGACACTCCCTACCCCACAACTACTGACCAGAATTTTTTCAAGTCCCAAACTGCACAGGAAAATAATTGTCTGTTAGTGAGGGTAGAAATTCTGTTTCATGTCTTCAGATATCTTTTGGGGTTTTAATAGACCTCAATACTTGCATAAGGCTGGAGTTATACTGAGGATGGGGAGGGAGGAGGGGAGGGGGCAGAGACAATACTGAGCAGAACCAGTATCAAATAAAAAGTGCTAATTTTATATTCTAACAATCACATTGCTCAAATGTTTGCAAACTACAAACCGACCCCAACAAACTTAACTATATTCTTATTTTAAATGTAATTCATAAGGAATTCTGCAGCTATGAGGTTATGAAAAAGACATGTATACATGCAGCAGCATAAAATATAATCCTATGTACAATCCAAGCACCAATTTTCTCTTCTCCATCACCATCAGTATTTTATCTTGAAGGAGCATCTGTCAGATTCTCCAGAACTAAAAATAGCAAAGACCCTTTTAAAGAGAACAGTTTCTGGTTTATATTTATAACTACCCTGTACTCGCTGTTTCAGGCAGCATGGCTATAAAATTTGTGCAAGATATAATCAATTACCCAGCTTTGCACTTCATCATGCAGTTAAGCTACCGTTACCTGCAACGAACCCTTCAAGCACTTCTCCCCATGCACAGGGTAGAGATTCTAAAACGCAATAAATATCTGCACATTGAAGAGCTAACTGTAGAGCTGACTGACATTACACAGCAAAAACCTTGTGAGAACAAAAACCAAGCACACTGATGTATAAAACAGAGAGCCTACCTGAATTCTTCAAATGCATACATGGCCTAGCAACTACACAAATGCTCTGAAATTTAAAATAATCTTCTTAACGTGGAGAGGACCATTTAGTTTGTCAAACTGCAGCAAAATGCATAATGACGAGACAGTATATTTGGAATATTCTGAGGAGAAAGGGTATGCAGATACTGGCCTGCAGCCTACAGCTCAGCCAGCTGCTGACAAGCAGCAGCTAACAGGAAAAGGCGATAGAGTACCATGTGATCATTCCTGCAAGTCTGATTAATGCAGTATACTCCAAGAATACAGGCTGATATCTTTATTATTCCAGCCAAATAAGTCAAATACGGTACGCGACAGGCTTCACAGCTAAATTATCATTCACATGCTACGTCAAAATCGGCAAGCGCAAGCAGAGGATAATAAAAAACTAAATATATATTGTAACCAAAGAGATTAATTAGGCCCATTCAAGCTGGTTTTCTTACCTTGTAGTGATATTTTAGTCTGTTTTTATTCATCTAAACCATCAGTGATGGAACAAAAGACTGCATCCACAAACCTCCCCTTCCATGAAAGCCAGAACATTTAAAGTAGTTTATCTGCTAGAAATCATTTCCTCTGTAGTCTATCCCCAACCACTTTAACTCCTTCAGCCCTGAACTCACTGCCATAAACCCTATTTGCAGTGCCATGCGGGCTTTTTAGGGTTTACAGGGTTAACACCAAGAAATCGCAGCCGTGCAACTGAATGAAGTGGGATAAGAGCCAAAGGAGTCATAGCTGCGAGATCACAGAAGGGAGATAGGAATGAGGAAAGTTGAGCATTTCGTGGCATTGCAGTGTGCTGGCGAGGATGCTTCAGCTGCCTAGCAACAGCGCACGCAATCTCCATGGCAACAGCGCAGCCAGCGCAGGGGCAGAGCATCCCTGCGCACCCCAGGGGCGACACTCGGGGACAACCTCGCCGGCACGGCCACACCACCCTGTGCCGGACACACCACCCTGTGCCGGCCACACCACCCCGTGCCGGACACATCACCCTGTGCCGGACACATCACCCTGTGCCGGGGGAACCGGGAGCCACGGGGCACCCCGGGCTCGGGGGGGCTGCCTGCACCGGCTCTGCGGGGAGGTCCCGCTGCTGCTGCGGGAAGCACACGGACACGCTCCTGGAACAGGCTGGCGATGGACAGCACATCTGCTCCTCTGAAATAACACGGCCCCGCAGCGAGGCTGAGTGGACACTGCTCACACACCCCAAACAGCAGGAGCCACAGCTCACCATCCCCGCAGCAATCCCCTGGAAATTTTGGATTCACAGGCTGGATGACTCCCGTCACCAGTTTGCTTAGGGATTGTCTGGGTGTTAGCTCTGAGACCGGGGACACTTTGCCCAGGCAGCCAAACTCAGCAGCGGGATGGGGAGGGCCAGGGGGAGCTTAACCCTGAGGCTGTGCACACTGCATCAGCCAGTCACCTCCTGGCTAGAGAGCAGGTGAAAGGTGAGGACTGCTGGAAATGAGGGAGATTCAAATCCTGGGAAATCAATCCCTGGGAAGGAGAGAGAATGGTGCACTGGGAGACCATGCTGTCTGGGAAAGTCACAGGGACATAGCAAATTCAAAGTTACTTCTAGGGTTGCTCCCCACCTCGACATGCCTCTTTTACTGCTAGAGCTGGTTTCTGGCACAAGGAAACACATGGAGGATTTTGGCTGGAGTCTGAAATATCCAAACCCAACTACAGCTCCTTCGGTTCACTGTGCTCTACGGCAATGGCTGTCCTTTTGAGCTGAGGGATTTGAAGGCTGGAAAAGCATCCAAAGTGTATAGACTGCCACATCTCCTAGACACAGTGACTGGGGACAGGCCACAGTAACTGTGGCATCTGTTCTCATGGCTCTGAAAAATATAGGCAGAAAGGGCTGGAATGAAATGAAAAGGCACTTGCAGCAAAAAAACTCCAGCACTGAAAACAAAAAAAATCCACATTTACTTCAGACATGGTGTTTTCAATGGAGTAATGACCTTGGGTTTAATTTTATTTCCTTTAAGCAAATGTGATAGCTTTAAGTGACAATAAAGGCACGCTGTAGGAACACTAAAACACATGCAGTCACACCATCTGACAGAAATTAATTCTTCCACAAGCATCCAGCAAGAGAAGGACTGTGAGGTAGGTGATTCTGGCTACAGCCTAATAAAAGATTAAATTGGCAGAGAGGAGAACAATGCAACCGTCGAGAGAAGCTGCCTTCCATATTTAGGCTGAACTTCACTACAAGTATGCTCACTGTATACAGGACTCAAGCAGCTGGGCACAGGAGAAGTACCCCTTGCAAGCAACTGTTCTGCTACTGACTTCGTAGGAAACAGTTTTATACCTTCAGAGCCAGCCAAGATCCCTCATGGAAGAAGGATGGAATTCTGAAGTTCTGTTTTCTTGCTCACCACAATCTTCCAATAACTTGAATCAAGTGGAAGAGGGCTGGTTTTCACTTGAAATGTGTTTCTTTTTCATGCTGTTTATCTAAAATAAAACCTTTCTACAGAATTAAGAGCAAATATACTCCTTCCCCTCAGCAGTCTTCTTGAAACAAAGTTGACAAAATCACTATCTGGTCTTCCAATTTCTGCAGTTTCTCAACAGCCACAATGCAAATAAATAGTCAGCTGTTCAAGTCAAGACTTCTGTCATCAATGAGTTCACTGTGAAGGACTAGAAAAGCAAACATCCTGCACAATGTTTTCATATACAGTAGAGGTCAGCTGTTGAAAGGTTTCATTAGGATAACATTTTAACTTTTTTTTTTTTCTTGGCCACACTTTCACAACAGCTGATAGCATTACAGACAGAAACAGCAGGACTTCTATCTTGTGAGACAACCAAGAGTCTCAATTCTGGTTAATTAATTGCTAGGATTCCCATATTCAACAGTAAGATCGAGACCATTATGCCCTACTGTAGACATGAATGAGGCTCAGCATGGAATTTTACCTAACAGAACTCACAGGGGCTTCAGAAAGTCACATGAACACATGCAATGGCCAAATACATAAATAAATGTAAGGCTATAATACCTCCTTACAACTTTTTAGCGAAGACTGTAACTTCCTGTGCCCCAAGCCAGACTGAAGATCTTGAGAAACAGACAGAAATTATGTCACAAACCACAATCAGCAATTAAATTTTTTACAAGAAGTTGTTTATTCCCTTCCTGGCAGTATAACCAGTCCAGACATTTGATGACAAATGTCCCTCACTTTACCAAAAATTGAAATTATTTCACATGAAAGAAAAATTTATTAAGCATTGGGTGGGACAATTAATGTAATGGGAACTGTGGGACCCAGACCCCATCTTCTGATCTGAGGCCAAAAAGATGTTACATTGACTGTCCCTCCCACTGAAGAAAAGCAGTAGCTTTTGGAAAACAATTTGCTATTTTAATGCTGGGCTCTAACAAACAAGTGAGACTGTAATAGAAGTGGTTATCCTTGATGAAAGCTTGTCAAAAATGCAAAGGATGCAAAAAAAAAAGCCTGGAAACACGACAAACCAGAACAAGGCAGAGGATACTGGTGAAATTTCTGGCTTTATCTAGTATTTCACTGCCATGCAAGGGCCTCATGCTGATACTCTGCTAAGAGCCTGGTTTCCTCAAGTGTAACATCTTGCATTATTTAGTATATCAGAGTATCAGTATTTGTCCTACTGACCTGAGATCCCACCAAAGCCTTTGCCGGATGCTTGGTGACATTATCCGATCACAAACAGACTGAGATATTTTAATGGAGTAATTACTTACTCCCTTGCTCAAGAAAGGAAGAAAGAGACTAACACAGTGGACTTCTGTCATTAAGCCTGCATTATCATTATGCTCATGTGATTTTCAGACCACTCTAAAAAAACCCTGCAACTGTGCTGAAAAATTCAGCATCCACTTCAATTCATGAGGAAGAAAACAGAAAAGAGAAGGGAAATGAGCCAACAAGAGCATATCTAATGAATGTTCATTCACTGCAGCTCCAAAATTTCTGCACAGTGAAGAATGTGGCAATCACAGGCAGCATCCCAGATTATGCTGAAAAATCTCCTTTTGACAGGATTGTCACTGAGTTTAAAAGTCTTTCTTGGGATTAAGAAAATAAGACTTAAACTGTTTATTGAAATAGAAAAGGACTGGCTACCTTAGTTTGTTCAGGTACTGGGGAAATTGTGAAAATAATTGCAGTGTCCTTAAATTTACAGAGCAAGGATGTATTCAGTATTGGAGTAATGACTCAAAACTTCAGCTGTTAAAGGGAGGGATGGGTGGGATAAAAATGAACATTTTTTTTCTTCCTTTTATCAATGGGATTTCTATTATGTGTTGCCTTAAAATATAATATGAATTTTGATGCACAAGGATAATCCAACATATTTCAGGCTTCTCCTTTCAGTCTCAGTTTTTCAGGTTGACCATGAAAGTTTGACTTCCTGATGTCAACCTTCACCAAAAAAAAAAAATCCTACCTCATTTGTATATCTTGGAATTATCACAGTCTATGAATATTTGCACAGAAAAAAAATCAATTTTTTCCCTCTCAACTTTGGCCCAAGTATGCTTCATGCTTTGCAAATCTTAGGATGTGAGATTCTTGATCACAGGACGAGTGATGCCTTCCCCACATTCTTCTCCCTTGGCTTTACTCTTATCATACTGGGAGTACCACACTCCATTTTCATGAACAGATACCCTGTACCAGGTGCAGACAAGCACACAGCAACTCACAGGGCTGAAAGGGGATGTTTTTCCAAATACAGCCTCATCTGCCTTATTCTAGTGCTTTAGGGAAGATGCACTGGAGTGAACCAGAGAAAATGGGGTTCTTACTGATTTTTCATCAGCCCTTGGGGAGAGCACCAAGTCACAACTAGCAATCCAACAGAACTGAGCCAGTCAGGGTGAAAACTAAAAGCTCCATACAGATTATTAAGTTATTGATCACTGCAACAGTGCCTGAAATATCCAGTCAAGTGTAGGGCTGTATGGTGCTGACCACCACAGAAAGCTGAAAATGGAAAAGTGGTTTACAAAAACAACAGAAAAGGATATATAAGATAAATTCAAATTGGTAAAAGAAGAAATATGGTCAAGCCATCAAATATCTAAAAACTAAGATTCAGTCTGTACAGGTTGCAAATGTTAGTTGATATGACCAGGATTTGGGTATTGCTTTCTATTTATGATAAATTATTTATAATAATACACAATATAGTGACAGAACAAGGGACAACTGCTTCAAAATGGAAGGTCAGTTAAGAATAGATATTAGGAAGAAATTCTTTCCTGTGAGGGTGGCATGGCACTGGAACAGGTTGCTCAGAGAAGCTGTGGACACCCCATCCCTGGAAGTGTTCAAGGCCAGGATGGATGAAGCAACCTGGTCTGGTGGAAGGTGTCCCTGACCAAGCAGGGGGATGGGAACTTGATGGTCTGTAAGGTCCCTTCCAACCCAAACCATTTTATGACCCTATCGATTGAAAGGCAAAATCCCTTCCAAGGAAAGGGACAAGGCTATACAAATTTGAAGTGCAAGGTAGTAATGTATTACTTTTCCTAGATAAGCAATTATCAACTTTTTTTTTTACAGTTCAGCACAGATAAATTTGAATCATTCTGCAGACAGAAGTCTGCTTTGTAATAATTAATTACACTGCCTCAGTATTCATCTGACAGCCACAGTATCTTACAGGAGCTATATCTTTGCTATTTAGTATCTGTACAAACACAGAGCAGAACAGAGTAAACAGTATTAGAGAAAATAAAAGGAAATGTATGTTGGAAACTTCCTTAAAGCTAGCTAAAATTAGTCAATTTGACTTTTTCCAAGTTATGAGAGATTAAGTGGGGTGGGGGGGAAAGGGGAAGTTAGAGGCTAAAACCCAACCAGCATTATCACCACTATCAAATGAAATGTCAGTGGAACTGGAAATAGGGTGTGAAGAAACCATGGTCATCCACTAAAGGGCACTTCACAATAAAACATTTGGACACTTATGTGGGGTGTACAGCTCCAATCTCAACAAACACACACCTGTGTGCTTCAGACATGAATACAAACACACATACACCACAAACACCCTGGCTTCTTGACCTCTCCAAGCAAGTTAGTGGCTTAGTGGCATGCTTGCAGTCAACAGTAGCAGCCAACATGAACCAAGCAACTTCTCCCACACAAACGGGCACATTATTGCCTGAACCTGTGACTCATTATCAAGTATAATGGCTGGACAGAAGTTATTCTGCATGGAAAATATCAGTGTCTACTAGACATCTTCCCTGGTAAACAGTAGAAGAGTATTCCTAGTAACAACTGGGTCTTCTCATTGTGAGAGACTGAAACAGTAGAATAAACATTTCTAAAATCGTAGAAGGGCTTTTGCTCACTGGAACAAACTGCAAAGAAGCAGATGTCCACCTGCAACCATCCCCAAAGCCCACACCTGCCCAAATATGCCTGTCAGCTGGAATTTGGACTGTGATGGAAACATGAGATAAGATAGTGAGGATACCATTGTTTAATCATGGCAGGTCTGGGGATGTATCCACAAGCAGAGTGCAGGATAGGCTGGAATGCTGATGGCTCAGACCCTCGGGGGAAGCTGCCGGTGTGCAAAGGGTGTGCAAAGGGGAGCAGGGGGTGAGCCCAGCCCCAGAGGGCACGGCTGGTGTTGAGAGGGAAGGACAGAGGCAAAGCCGCCAGGCCAGGCGGGTCCTGTCCCCTGGCCCTCACTCCAGCCAGCCCAGCTGGGATAACCCCCGTGCCAGGCCGGGACACGCAGGTGTGGCCTCATGCCATTCAGCTGCTGATGGGCCACAAAGGGCCATAGTGGACTGGACTGCACTGGTGTAATAGGGAGCTGTAACATCTCAGAAGGTGTCAAAGGCTCCTGATCACAACATTCCATCACCAGCATGAGGTCCCTGCCCCAAGGGAGCGACCTGGGCGTTCCTACCTGAGCCTGACTGAATACAAACCCAACAGATGGAGTAGTCTGGGCATTGTTCTCCACCACTTCTTTAGGATTACCACCACTACCACCTCCTCCTGGAATCAATCTTCAACCATCACTTTGACTAACAAACACCAAAATAAAACAACCAAGCCTCAGCGTGAGGCCCACGGGTGGTGAGATCTTTCTGCTCTTATCCTTTCTTTGTCTGTCTTATACATTTCCTGAAGTGATATTTTTATGCCTGTTATATTGCTCACAATTGTCATATTGCTGTAGATTACAACAAACAAAATGGTACATGTCTGTTTTTCTGCACAACCAAATTGTTCTACAACGAACCCTACATGTGAATATTTACAGACACTGAGCATTCAGCATTGTTACCCTCTGCTCTGTCCCAAGGGTTCTATTAACAAAACCTGGGTTACTCTTGCCTTCTGGGGTGGGTTGTAACACTCACACCCTTCCACTCTGGTGAGATGGTAGGATGTAGGCAAGAGAAAAATGAAGGCTGAGTTTTACAGTTCTGCTTCTTGGCCAAAAGTAACCTCACTGCAGTTGATAAAACTCCATGGCTAAGCTACCTGTGGAGCAAGCTCTCAGCAGCAGCACAAGATCACAGCACCCAGGTTGTAAGAGCTATTGGATTATGGGGATTTTACATACACATAATGTGAAAGCTCAGACCAGATCAAGGCCTGGAATTTCACCAGGAACATAGAATTATAGAATGGTTTGGGTTGGAAGGGACCTTAAATATCACTTCATTCCAACCCATGCAATAGGTGGGGACAACACCAGACCAGGTTGTTCCAAACCCCATCCAACCTGGCCTTGAACACTTGCAGGGATGGGGCAGCCAGAGCTTCTCTGGGCAACCTGTGCCAGAGCCTCACCACCCTCACAGTAAAGAATTTTTTCCTGATACCTAATTTAAACATCCTCTCTTTCAAATTGAAGGCATGCTCCCTTGGCCTATCATTACAAGCCCTTATAAGTCCCTCTCCTGCTCTCCTTTAGGTGCTGGAAGGCTGCTGCCTGTGAGGGTTATTCAGTGTAAGGTGCTGTTGATAGAGAATCTGCCAAAACTGAGCTGCATTGCTATCACATTCGCATGTATTCTCCCCCTTCTTCCTACAAAAACAAACAAACAAACAAACAAAAAAACCCCCGAAACAAAAAGAAAAACAAACAAACAAACAAACAAAAAAACCACCAAAAAAAACCTGGGAAAAAACCCCCACAAATTTTTCTTTCCCTTNCTTATAAGTCCCTCTCCTGCTCTCCTTTAGGTGCTGGAAGACTGCTGCCTGTGAGGGTTATTCAGTGTAAGTTGCTGTTGATAGAGAATCTGCCAAAACCGAGCTGCATTACTGCATTACTATCACACTAGCATGTATTCTCCTCCTTCTTCCTAAAAAAAACCCAAAACAAAACAAAAAACCAAACCAAAAACACACACNGGAAAAAACCCCCACAAATTTTTCTTTCCCTTGTATCTGATGCAAAAGTCTTTAGAATAAACATGTGCAGGAATTATTCACACACACTGTGGAATTCTTTGTTCAGAAACAGCTTCTGGCAGCAACACCAGACCTAAGCTGTGGCAATTTCAGAACAATTTTCCTCACTCCCATGAGAACTGACAAAGTTCTGATTCCTCCAAGGCTTCATTACACCCTAGCACTCATCAGCACTTTTACACACTAGCCCAAACGACCTCACTGGCAGGAGAGTTCCCAGTGTGTGGTGCCACTGGAGCTGTGCTTCTACCAGAGGAAAGTGACACCATTGTCACCCTGGCCTGGTTCTGGCCTACTCTGCACGAACAAGTTTTGCTTCCAGGAAAGGCTTTTGACATCACATCATTATAGACACATCCACCACTGTGTAAAAATGCACAATGGGGGAATAAAGAAGACAGTCAGACCTTTCTCAGAGGGGACAGGACAAAAGACAGTGGGTACAAATTTTGAAACACAGGAAATTCAATTCAGAAATAAGAAGAAATTTCTCTACCATGAGTGCTCAAACATTGGCACAGGTCACCTAGAAAGGCTGGCATCAGCATCTTGGGAGATATTCAAAACTCCTTAGGACAAGGTCCTGAGCAAGGGCGGGACTCTGTGGTCTCCAGATGTCCTTGCCAACCTCCACAACCCTTTGGTTCTGTGAGCAGGACCCTCCCATCCCTTGGGCACAGAACAGTTTGCTCCCAAAGTGTGTCTGGCTGCTACAGCAGATGTTCCACCAGCAGCATCAGGTCATTCCCACAACCTCTCCCCTGTGTGATATCTCATGTGGAATTTAGTTATTGACAACACCCGCTCCCTAAGGAAAGCACACATAGGGGAGGAAGATTAGACATCATCTTTAATGAGAGCCACTGACACAGTTAGACCACAATGTGGAGACTTCACGCTGCCTTCTTCCTTTAAGGCTGGAGGAAAGTTAGGGGTGGCCACAAGTATATCCTACAACCCAGGAGAACCTCAGGGGGGCCTTTCTCTGAAATGTGTGTAGCTTGGCCATGCTGACCTCTGCAGAGGGTCAATGGATATGTGCCAGCTTTACCAATCTCTTTGCAGAGCATCAGTAAGAATTAATATTTTTGAGCCAGACCTAGCAAGGAGGAATGTTTTATGATATTCTATGGCAAATCAAAACCAAAGCAGGAAGCTTATGTTGCAAAGTATTGTTTTGAATATCATGTTTCTATCCCTCACTTGCTCTTCACACAAAGAAAGACTGAAGATTGAAAAACTATGGGGTTTTGGTTTGTTTTTGTTTAAGAAGCTGAGAAATATCACAGCTCCTGTTTTTTTCTTCTTCTGTTGTACTCATTGGAGAGGGTCCACTGGCTTTTTCAATTAAACAGTATTAGGTCTGACACTTTAATTAAGGGATATTTCAAGATGAACATAAAAATACCTTTCTAACGTAAGCTGTATGTTACACTTTAGAGTCAAATGCATGAAAATTACAAAAAACTGGATCACAGTAAAAGCCTTTCTACAATCCATGAACCTAGGCAGCATTTAGGACCCCACATCATCTGAACATCATCAGTTCTCCAGTTTCCAGTGGTAGTAGGGCTGAGATTCAATTTCCTAACAAAAGGACAAGCACTACAATTCATAAAAGCAAAACACTAACAGAGACTCCATGTTAGGGGGAGTTTGTTTTGTGTTCTATAACCATAATTTTCCATGCATCTCCTAATCTTCCTGTATCTTCTCTAATAAGAACAGGATTTCTGAGGTGGTGGCTGGAATAGCAAGTAAAGCCCTACTATTTACTTCAGGACCGTGTAGCAAAGTTACTGATGAAGTCTGAATTCTCATTTTCGCTCTGCCAGCCCCCAGACCTCTGCTCTATGCACAGTCTGAACCAGTCTTCAACAAATCAAACCATCACTGTGACCTGTCCCAGCAGCCCTAAGCCCTGGCCATCCAGCACTTCTGTTCAGGACCCAGCCAGAAGAACCCAGGACAGCTTGGGAGGAGGAGCAGAGCAGGAGGTCACACACACACTACTTGCCCAGCTATAATTGCAAGGTTTATAATTTCTCAACAGAATTATCCCATTTTCTCACTCTGTCTTTAAAAAAACCTGCCTACTTACCCTATACAACCATGATTAACTACCTCTGGTAGAGCTAGTAGCATTTTCACAGCTAAGTAAGGATCAGTAGTACAAATTGCCTTACACTACCATGAATCAAGCTTAGCATAGCACCAATTGCCTCCCTGCCTGTGCTGAGGGGGCCCTTTCCATCACTTAGGCTAGACTAAGAGGCAAGCCACGAAGAACACCTCCAATCTGTCCCACAGCCAGGTCACAACCTTGGGGAAAGCAATGGGATACACTTTTGTCCATCCCAAAACAACACAAAGGAGGTATCCAGGATGAGGAAAGGACAGAAGGGGAAATCAGGAGTGAGTTTTGCAATCACAGCCATCTGGCTCTAGTTCCACTGACTTATATTTGCACACTAAACCCCACAGCAAACTGCAGCAAGCAAAAGCTTTTCCTTGCCAGCAGTGCTCACAGCTAAACATTGTGTATTCCCATCCTGCCTAGCACTGCTTGGGGTTCAAATCCAGGGATCCAAGCATGTGGGCAGTTTCTGGCATCCAGCTGGGCTCTGGTCATGGCCATCAGCCACACATCCAGCACCTGGATATTCCAGGTCATTTGAAATGGAACTGGGCACCAATTCAGTTCAGACAACTGACTCATATCTTCAAGTACTAAGTATTTGTTCATGAGTCAAATCCTACTTCCCTCATCTTTGGAGGGAAAGAGAGGTGAGCATGACCTGTCCTTTAACATGAGATACATTTGTCTTTTCAAGTATGAATGACTTCCTGAAGCAAATGGTTCAGGTCATCCCAGATAAACATCCTAGTCAAAATCCAGCTTAGCTAATTTCTAATGAATGAAGCTACAGAGTAACCAGTGCATCCCAACAACTTTGAAAGGGAAGACAGAAATAGCAAGGTTCTGGAAATCAATTCACAAGATTCATAAAATGAGAAATGATCACAAACTGTCAAATACTATCCAAAAATTACTCCCCTTGCTCTCGAAATTCCTTCTAAGTTTCCAGCCACACACAAGAATCCCTATTCCTCAACATTTTTAATTCACGTTTCTCTCCCAGAGCACTGCATGTCAGCCTGACACTGCTCCTTCCAGCCTCACATTCCTAGATGCATTCCCCACGTTGGCTGCAAATAGCTCAAGCTCTCTCAAGTTTCACAAATCTTCCTTTTCCATCCACTGCCATGGGCACGGCCCCTTTTGATACCTCAGGCTGGTATGCACAGTATTAAGTGACATTAGTACTATGCTGGACCCTTGGGCTGCTTCTGCTCCAGGCACTCTGCCCTCTCCCCCTGCCCTTTTTTACACCAGCCAAATATTACCTTTGTCACTGCAGTGCAGGGCTGGGCACAGAGCCCAGCCTGGGCAGCTGCCTCCCCACCTCTTCAGGAACAGAAAGGCACTGGGCAGAGCAGAAAAGAGCTGGAATGGCACAAACACATCAAGGGAAACCTGACAAGGATGCTGGAAGAGAGGATTCAATATCCTGGGGAGAAGGGCATGTAGGGAGCAAAATCCGAAGGATAGGTACCAGTCCCACAACCAGACTCTGTTGACCTCACCCTCTTCCCCTGACTTCTCAACTTCTCCAAAAACTATAATTATTCCAGAGCATTGTTGATGCTTGAGGGTGTCCTTTCTGGTATCCATGTTGTGACAGATCCATATGGCATTGCCCATCATTGTGCCCCAGGCCTCCAACATCAGTGTGGCCTGAAGGTCCTTCTTCCTTCAGAATTCACTAAACTGTGCAGCTTAAGTCTCTGAAGTGATTTTATATTCCACCTGTATATCATATAGACAGGGGATTCAGAAACAGCCACAGTGATTTTTAGATTATAATCACACCTTTCTTCTCTAATTCCCTTTTCTCCTTCAAATACCTCCTCTAAAACCCTTTCAAAATGCTGCTGAGATAATCTCTCTCCTCTCTCTTTCTCCCCAAACAATTCCAAGTCTAAAATGCTTCTGTCTCTGACACTCTCCCTTCAGTTTATTATTTATCTTTATCATGCAGGCTCTTTTTATCCAATCACAGTTCCCAAGGTGTTAGGGACATAAAGGAAATGTTACCGAGGAGTGTAAGGATCAAAAGTGTGATGTCACACCAGATTATTCCTAAACAATCCCACACTTACATAAACAGAAGCAAGCACTAAGTAGTGAGAAATAAAAAATATGTAAAGGAGTAATTATGATAAAAACATGTGAGTTTGCTCAGGAATACTGAAATACCAGGAATTTTTCATTTTATCTTTCAAAAATCTGCTTTTTCTCTACCTACTTTGGACAAGAGAGGTCAAAAGGGGTCTTTGGCCTCTTTTGACCAACATATTGGTTTCTCCTCAATCAAGTATTCCTGCGAAGGGGTGAAAAAGACACACAACACTTGCAAGCTATCACTGCACAAACCCAGGAGTTACCTCACTGAAGAATCATATAAAAGAAAACTGTCATGGAGCCAAAATATTCTCTTGTGACAGCCAAGCTTCTTGCAAGTTCCCAAATAAGGCCATGACTTTAAAGAGTATGTCTTTTCAAAGCCTCATTGATTTTCATTGCCTCTTGAAGAAGCACATTGTTTGCATGTCTGGGTGTGCTGATATTCAAACAGGATGAGATGGGCACAGCTCGTCGGTTTCAAAGCCTGGTTTCCAGAAAGAATGAACCAAATAATCACAGGAAGATTCTAAAGGCTGACAGCACTGCTTTGGCCACTATTTGGGAGTGATTCCTGCTGCAAACTCAAACTAGAAGGTGTGAAGATGCTAGCAGAACAGCCAGCATTTTCTAGTACTCTGGGGATAGACCTCAGATGAATTTTGAAGCACAGTATTATATTCCACCTCACTTTCCAAACTTCAGAGGCTTTTGCATCAAAGTTAGGGTTCTTGTTAAAGCTCAGGACATATTTTGGAGAATTTCTCTACTCTTCAAATACCAGCTTACTCCTATTCAGAGAAAGAAATAAAGAAAAAACAACCCAAGCTATGGAATTGGATAATCTTTGCTGTATCTAGTTCATATTTACCATCCACTCTCTCCTCATGTCTCTCCAGTATTTTCAACTTGGCAAATTGTTGAAAATGGTCAGGTGCTCCAGTTCAAGTTTTACACTTGAATCACAGTACTGTTTGGCACGATTCTTTGAAAACAAAGTCCATCCTTACAAAACACCCTACACAAAGACTTGCAGGTCTCAGCAACTCCAGCTATCCCATCTTCACAATCATGGTGAGTCCATTCCCTTAATAATCGTACAACAGAAAATATACTCACAGAACTTCAAGGCCACCAACAGAAAAGGAAGAAAAGCAGTCAGAAAGTAGGTCAGTAGAGCTGGAGTGTATTGAGGGCATGAGCTGCTCAGAACCACATGCTCTGTAGTACTACTGAGGCACAAAGCAGACAAAAAGCCAGAGGGAAAGAGTACAAGCCAAAGCCAAGCAATATGTCACATTTGTACCTAAACACCAAGAAAATCAAAGTTGGTGGTATGTAACTTGAAGCAACTCCAGCAAAGCTCATTTCTTCTGTCCATGTGCTGTGTAACCCAACATGGTGGGTATAAGCAGGGTGTCTCTTGCACAAAAGTTGACCTGAAGTGAGTTGCCACCCTCTCCACCTCGATGACACATTAACACTCCTGTCTTCACCCTGTGGGGCATCACAAATCAGTTGAAAAAGTGACTAAGCCAACAGAAAACTGATGAATTTCCTTCATCTGGATTAACAAAACATCCCACAACAAAATGCTCATGAAGTGCCACAAGAAGAGAGCAGTGGGAAGGTCCTTCTACAGCCAAGAGGGAATAAACACACAATTTCACCAGTTTAGGCCTAACTAATAACCTGTCCTGTAAGGTTTATCTACATGAGAAAACTCTAGAAAGGTAATCTGAATTAACATTTCTGTAATGAATCAAACCACATTAGATCCCTGCAGACTCACTCATTATTAATTAAATCAACCCTATTTCATACTTAGTATCATTTACTTTGATGTGAATTAAGCTTAATCAAATTAAGGTCACTTGAATGCTGAATCAGATAATATATACAATGGTTTGATTTAGTTTACCAAATTTACTTTACATTCACATTTTTGGTGATTTGGATTAGTTTTCTTCAAATCCTCGTTCAGACAGCTTTAGAATAGAGAGAGACAGCAAAAACCTGGGGAGATGCTGCAAAAATTCCCCCTATAATCAACAGTTCTGAGCTGTCAATGAATTCACCCCCCAGGAAAGGGGCACTTGAAGCTGTGTATCCCACTGAGGACACACTGTCAGGGCTGCTGCACCCTCAGTCTCCATGAAGGCTCTCCTGTCTCTGTCTTCACCAAAGTTCCTCTGGTGCCCTGAGGCTGGAGAGAAAATCAGACCCTGGAAGTCCTCATCCTCCTGCACTGCAAGAGCTGAACAGATGTTGATGGGCCATGAGAAATGCATGTCCTGAAGGAAAATGCAACAATCCTCAAGGAAGCTGAAGCATTTGATGTGGTTATTTTTTAAATAGCAGGTCACGAAAACATTTGACATGTTTTTTTACTGTTGGGAAAACACAGCAGTTATCAAAGTTCTTGTTTGTAATAAAACAACAAAAAAATCATAAAAGCCTGCTCCTTTAGGCAGACATGTTAAATTGAGTTGCCATGTTTATTCACAGTTTTAAAGTCTTCTCATTTTGCTTATCCTGCTCCAACACTTAAAAAGTCACCACTGCTGAGTCTTCTAGCAAACTCCCTTCACATTCCTCTTACGTGACTATGCTTTTTACCATTAAAGAGATTTTTCTGTATACACAGATGTGCAGACAAATGCACTCTGTCGTATTTAGGGCACTAGTCATCTAATATTTTCTGTGATGCAGGTACCATCTGTGAAACTGAACTGCAGTTCAGGCCTATCATACTGAGATGGGTGCTGGGGAATCAGAGATGGAAATTGATATTAGATTATAATCCCACTGCATTCAAATAGAAGACAAGGGCTCAAGCAAGGTCAGGCTTAACCTTTAATACCCAGGCATACCTTTATATTTTTTTCAGGGAACCTTTAGCTGTGTTGTTTGTTTTGCAGTGTCCACTCAGGATTATCATCTTTTAAGGGTCACAAAAGGTGTCCAAACCTCTGAAGCAAAAGGATGATGAAGAGGCTCTGATAGCAACAACAGATGACAGCTGGCATCAGGGTGCAACTGAGGTTGCAGTGACAGACTTTGACCAAAGTGACAAAGAGATCAGACTGAAGACCATAGAAAGTATTCCTGGGTGAGGAAAAAAGGCATATTCTTTTAGCAAACCACTGGGTTAATCAGACCATGCAGTGATCTAAATGTGAGCTCTTGCAAGGATGAAACCAGCACTGCAAGGAGGGTCAGACACAGAACATCATTTCCACTTGGGCTGTCCTGCTGTGTCGTGGGGCACCACAGCCTTCCCTGCCACTCCACTGGTGTGGTGCTGACACATTTACACAGCTCCTTACACAGGGGAACTGATTCAGGAGCCTGAGCCAGCTGGAAGCTGGGAGAACTGACTAAACCAGACCTGCACCAGTGCTCAGGACAGCAGTAACATCTAAATGCACACGCAAGGCATTCACCCTGCACACCTCTGAACACTTCAGAGCTTGAAAAATGTCCTTGTGTGCCTTTAGTGCTCTTACAAACTTGTTTCCATGTTCCCTAGCTTGCTGGCTCAGTGTCCCCTCTGCTATTTCTGTAACACTCTCATATTTAATACCATGAAATTTTAAAATAGTATGCTGGCTCAGGTTTTTTGAGCTCCTGCAAAGGGTTGCAGTCATGCAGTTCCAGCACTATTTTTGTTTAGCAAGCCAGGACAGAAGAGACAAGCAGACCCTTGGTGCTCACCCTCGGGTCACATCTTGAAGAATATAAAATGAGGAGGCATTCCCTGGGGTCAATACAACAAGCCCTGGAGGACCCCTCCCAGTTAGACACATACACTCCTCAGCTACACTAAACACACTGACCATCTTTCTGTTCCCTTCTTATTTCCATTTCTGCTTGTGAACTCCTGAAAGGGAAAGACCCACCTCACCTGCCTCACTAGGATGGCTCTGGCAGCCCCAGCCCTCCACAGTTTCCCAGCAAACCTGCTCCTTGTACCACCTGCACACCTCCTCTGCTCCCCCAAGGGCTGGGGTTATTTTTGACTCATTGACAGGTCTACAGGTAATAATTGTTCATTGGGGATGGGGGGAATATTTTAAACAAGATGCTTATATTCCTATTTATGCATGTTAAAGGCAAGAACTTCCATACAGAGGACAGGAATAACTTTTGTCTCCCCTCCTAAAAGCTACAAATTTCCCCTGCTGAGCTCTGCCCTCAAATGAAGAAGAGAGCCTTCCCTGCTCCATCAGACCCCAACCCCTCAACACTTGCACTTCAAATTCATTACGGTCAGTGGTCTCATCACAGCGGCCATTAGGTTCACAGACATCGAGGATGCTGCTCCCAGTAATAAGGTCAGGAATGTGCACGAGTCCTTTCAAGATCAGGCCCTTAATGCCGCAGCATCAGCTGGCTTGCTCCCTGCCTCCAGCATGAGCTGCGGGCAGCTGGAATCCCCAGGGAGGGAGGCTGATGGCTCCAGGCTCACCTCCAGGTACAGCCAAGTGCCTCTGGACTGCTCCTGGGTGTGTGATGAACCAGACATCCCTGGGCATCACCCCTCACCACGGCAGCCCTGGAGACAGCTCTGTGTGATTCTCTACGCTGTGAACTAACGCTTGACAGTTCAGCATCAATTAAAACAAATAAACACAAAGCCAAGGGGCAGCAGGGCAGGCTCTGGGAGGATCCGTCACAACACTGGGCTACCAGTGGAATCCGAGCTGCTGTTGTGAGTCGTGGATCACCCTTGGTGACAGCTGACAAAGCAGCACCTCTGACGGACAATACTGCACGTGCCAAAGGGTGCTGAAGAGATGGAACTCCTTGTTCCACCTACTCAAAGGTGGTTCTCACTACCACACAAGCAAAACAACAGACAGGGACAGATAAAGGACATTTTATTAAGCACATAGATAAAATGAACATGTAAGTCCATGTTTTCTCTCTTTTATTTACTGAATAGTCAAAAAAATTAGTTGCCTGAGAAGGCTGCTTTATTTGGATGATACAACCCTTACTTCTCAACATAACAGCTGTGGGATCAAAAACTGACTTACATTCACCCAGGTGATGTATTTAGTTAATTAAAAGAAAGATTAGCATGCAAATGTGTTGCAGCACTCAACACTAATTCATTACGAAGTCAATCTTAAAGTTACCTCATTCTGTCAAAATATACTCGTCCAGTATTTCTCTCATTTTAAATCACAAATCCTTTTCAAAAAGAAATTCACAGATTATCTCAAATCCCACTACTGTTTGGCAGGTGGGAACTAGAATGACAGACAAAACAGAGCCATGTAATAAAATTATTTAAGTATCAAAAGTATTTTAAGTGGGTAATAAGAACAGTAGGAATAGGTACACACATACAAACTGCATGAAATATGTGCATAAGGGGATGATTTTAAACTGCCTTTTTTCTGCTTTTTAAAATTTTTGTAGGCATTTTTTTATCTCTCTTTTGATGTCCTTTTGAACCATGAATTGAGCAGTGCCAGTCTGTAAAGTGCTGAAGAAATATTCCTACTCATCCAGCACACACATAACAGACATTTCCAATTACAGCTTTTACACATGAATTTACTTATTTAAGCTATCCTTTCATCATGAGCATCCAGCAGCCCTGGGTGTGGTTAGCTGTTCCTGTTGCATGCAAACACACACCCTCGGAACCTCGCTGCAGCCGAGCTCCTGCACCGTGTGCAGCTGTGGAAAGAAAAGCATCCAGCATGCAATTAAAGGGATTATGGTGGCCACGGCCCTGCTGCTTGTTAATGCCATTTCACTGTATTTTCTAGATCTCCTCATTACTGAGGGAGTGGCTTACTGACAAGGGATAAAGGAAGGAAGCTACACACATGCTGGCTAAGGAGCAGCGAATGATGGGAATGGGAAAAGAAGAAAGGGGAGGAAGGGATGAATGGATGGCAATACACAATGAACTTTGCTGTAATGCTTAGCATTTACTACAAAGATGGTTGTCACCCTTGGAAATGCTTTTTGAACAGGAGACTCCAATCTAGCAAAGCAAGGACTTCAACAGGACCAAACTTAAGCCTTAAATCCTGTGCTAGACTGAGACCCAGCTACTTAATCATCTTAATTCCCTCTCAGGTAAGAATTGTCATCCTCCAGCAGATGAAGTAATGATGCCAAAAAGGTTAAGAGATTTAGCAGCTGCAGACCATCTGAGGAAGTGCAGCATGCCTGCACCATGGAGCTCACCCAATAACAAGGACTGGGCCTGACCAGCCTTGCTGCAGAAACACAAACTGCTGGAACATCTCCCTGTGCCTGCACCAGTGGCACAGTACGAGCCACAGAACTATACAGCTTGCTTTTTTTTCTCTCTCTCTTTTACTCTCTTTTCAGGGAAAAAGATGTCTATCTATCCTGACACCTATGTGAAGCTGAAAGACAGAAATACAACTGTGAGATCTCAAGTTGCAGGAATGACACCTACTGCCTGGGAAATGAACTGCTCACCTAAATGAGATCGAACTCAACGGCAAGGAGCTTCCACAGAACAAACCAGCACATGGACATGAGCCAGCAATGTGTGCTCACAGCCCAGAACCTGGGCTGCATCAAGAAAGGGTTGGCCAACAGCTAGAGGGAGGTGATCCTGCCTCTCTACTTCATTCTGATGAGACCCCACCTGCAGTGCTGCAACCAGCACAGGAAAGACAGGGACCTGTTGGAGTAATTTTTAAAGTCCCTCCCAACCCAAACCATTCTGTGATTCAACAGAACAGGCCCAGCCCCAGTGCTGACTGTGAGGGTGATCACATGAAAGCCCACAGTAAATTCAGTCAGGGAAGGAGGTTCACTGATTTGAGAAAGGTGTTTAATTCCTGATGAACAGTATATATAACTCAGGGTGGGTAAAAACACCTCCATCATGAACTCAGGTGAAAAATACCACTTTTGGACAAGGAATATGGTTAGCAGTTCGAAAATGCTCATCCATACCATCAGCTAGGCTACACACTTTGTACCTCAAAGCACTAGGGAGCCTGTAGTGGAAGGGTCTGCAGAGCCTAAGAGGAAGAGCAGGAGGAGAATCTCAGCAAAAGAAATATTTTAATTTGTACTAATAGCATTCCCTCAAGAAATCATTTCTTGAGCATTTCTGGTGTCAGAGAGCACTGCCACCACCTACCTTACATATACACCCTTTGCATACGGAAAATGAATTTTCTTCTGTCTGTGTTAAAGACTTCATGGCCCAGCTCATCCAACCAAACCACAAGTGGCTAAATTGGCACAGCTGAGGTGAACAAGAACAGGAACTCAGGAGAAATATATAAACTAACACTGAACTTGAAACAAATGTAAGGCTTGAATGACTGCATCAAGAAGGAAAGTCAAAAGTTTCTGGTGGCCACATGTCTCAAGACTTTAGAACCGTGAAATATCCAGTGAAATGTAATGCTTCACTAGTTGTTGTGGCATTACAGAATGGCACTCTGGATAGTCAGAAATGTGAAGGTTTCCAGGCTCAAATTTTTGGTCAGGACTTGCCCAGTCTGTCTCCCCTGACAAATAAAGATAGATACCCTTAATGCTTCTACAGCTCTCAAATGATGAATAGTTTTGGAGAGATTGTCAATAATATTCCAAGGATTTGCTCAACACAAAAATGCAAAGTCTCACAGGAAGAAGCATTCTGCAGTGCTAAACACACCAGAAATGGGGGCGGGGGGGAAATAATTGAACTGTTTTCAGGTTCATAGGGTCACAACCTGGACTGAAACACACTTTGAGTATTACTGGGTGATGTGCACACATCCCCATAGACCTGGAGCTGTCACAGGGAAAATGTGCTGGATGAACCATGAGGTTCCTACAGCACAGAGTAGAGACGTCCCCACCAGCCCAGTGACTGGGACACAGCCTGCCCTTACCCTGCAAGGATTCCCCTGGGCTAATAATTAGGAACAAGGTAGATTAACCTGCACCCTGGCAGCCTGTCTGGAGGTCTGGTGTCTTCTCCCTGGGCAGGATCAGGGCTGCACTGTGACAGGGACAAGGGCTTTATGGGTGCTCCCATCAAGTGTGCTGTGGTGGTTCTCAGTCATTTCCCCTCATTACGGCACATTAGATCAAAAAGCAGATGAAATGGAAGTCTTGGGTAGGTGACTGCAGACAAAATCTGCCTGAGGGCAAACAACAGGCCCAGACGAAAGAAAGAATGGTGGCACAGTTTCTCCAGCTCTCTTCCCTGCCCCTGAGAAACTGAATCCAGGCCATAATGCTGAGAAAAAGGAGGGGAAGCACCGTGGATCCCTAGAGTTCTGCAACGACTATGATGAAAACAAAAAGTATTTTGGGGAAATACCAATGTACAGCTGGGACAGCTTTTGCTGCTTACCTACTTGCAGAGAAGACCAACACCAAAACATCAGTGAAATTTTATTGAATGTAAATAAAGTGTGGATGAGATGATACTATGGTTCTGACTCCACAAAGAACCCTGAAATATTTATAATGACCTTCTCAAAAAAAGAAAACCTGCAGCTCATTCAGCTTATTTATTTCAACTTATTTTATTTCAACTTATTTTATTTCATTCCTGTAAATATTAGGATTAAAAATCATAATTCATTTCGTCAGCAGTTTTAGAAATATTTTCTAAAGAGGTTCCATACTGCTCCTTACAAAGTACTCAGAACTGAGTGAAACTATGACATAGCAAGAAAAAGGAAAGAAATCACAAAACTTGCAAGATACGGAAAATTATTTGAAAATGAATTGAGTTTGCACTTTGGAAAGATTTTTATGATTTCTCACGAGAAATACAAATATTTAAAGTAAAAAACTTCAAAAGAGAGAAGTACTGTACTGGCCAAAGAAGTGGCCAGCCAAGTGCAGACAGACCATGCAGACACCTTTAATTGTGACGCACTTTAATGGAGCTGTTCTGCATCAGTGTATCTGTTGTTTAACATGGTCTGAGTGACCCAGGACAGACAGAAAGTACACACCACTCAAACCCACAACACTGAGTTAAATAGACCTGTGCACATTTCAAAGATTATCTTCAGCTTCAGTTATACCACTACAAAATACAAGCCAAAATAAAACAAAAAAAAGAAAAGTGAGAATGCACAAAAAGATGTCCAGATCTATGTTTTATTTTGGAGAGGGGGGAAAAACGTTGAAAGTACACAGAATGACAGTATGAGAGAGGCACAGCTGGCTTGCCTGTTCCACAGCCTGACAGTCAAGAGTACACTGATGGAAACCCAGCATTGCCTGTTCCCAATGGAACACCACTGCTGCCTTTGCATGGCCACAACCAGCGTGGTACAACCTTCAGTGGAGGTCCAAAATCTCCTGACAACAAGTTTGTCTGCAGCTAGAGGTTACCCAGCCCTCTAAAGATCAAGGCTGAAATAACAGAAGCAATTTTCTGTCAGCAGCAGAGTAGCCACACTTGGGATTTTGCTGACCAAACCATGACGGGCAAAGGGCTGGGTGTTTTCCTACCAAGAGACACTGGCAGAACTGCGTGGCACAGGTTGAGCTTGAAAGGCTGCAAACCTAAACATATCCAAAGGCAGGGCTGTAGAAAGTGGTCTGACCACAGGAACCAACAACCACACACACCACGATGTCACAGCACTCAGCAGGAGTCAGAACATGGCAGGAGAGAGCCTTTGAATTAAATAGAAATTAGCTAAATTACAGGCATATTGCTCCAGCTCAGAAATCAATTACTAAGTGACAAGGTTCAATGATATTTTACAGCAAGTTTGATTTTATTATCAAACTGATCAAAGGATCAGGGTGTCCTCCTTTTCTACTAGAAACACTGAGCTACAAAATCCACCAGTCCAGTGAGGTTGGTAACCCCAATTTTGAAGACATTATAAATAAAAACATCATGTTCTCTCTTGTTTTTTACAGATTCAAACAGAAAGAAACAGTAAAGAGAGAAAAGTTAGAAAATAACACTGCATACACACAACTCCATTTACCCTCCATGCAAACTGAAAGAATTGCAAGACTCTTGAGTTATCTTATGAACTGCTTCTTAATGAACAGAAAATGGAGAGGACACTGAAATTCTCAATACATTGTGCTTATTGGTCTAAATATAAAGACTTTGCTTGCTTATGTCTGAAAACAAAAAGGTTAAGAAGTATAATGCATACACCTTCCTGTTGTTAAAACAGGTTTGTACTATGAATATTCAGTCCTCTTTTTCTCAACATGTTGATCCATCCATTTAAATTAGAGCTAAATACAACATCTTTTTCAGATTTCCAGTTGACAGCTGTACAAAAACCTCAGAACAAAAAGGCTGACTTTTGCTAAACTTTAAGGTGCTCAGTGACACTGTTTTGCCCCATAATTCCTGTGCTGAACTCATTACTTTGGCTTGGATTAAAGCATGTGCTACCAGAAAAACGTAAGGAGGTATAGTTTTAATCTGAATAATCCTGTTTAGAGGCTGGTTCCATCTCCAGATATTAACTGTAGGTTCTGTTTAGAAAAAACCTAAGTGCTTAAAGTGGGAGGCTTCCCCCCATCATCACTGCCTCAGCAGCACAGCACAGAGAGCAAATTTACACTCACTACAGCCATGGCAAAAAGAGAGAGGGATTTTTTTCAGGGATACACCCAAAATGCTATGTCTGGTTTTTAGTTTTAAGAATAGGGACCACTAAAACACAGATGCCTTATAAACTACAGGTATGACTAAGAAATTATAGGTTACGCCTCTGCTGACAGAATGTAAAAATTTTATTTTCACCTACAGTGATATTCATAGACATTTTCCCAAACATGAACTAATTCTGTTACTTCTAAGAATAAATGAATATCTGCTGTCAAATAACTGCTACATTTGTTGTACTAAAGCAGTATTTTTGTGTACTAAAAAATAATAACACCTCTGCACTTTAACATTTTCCACAGAGGGATCCTAATCCATTTTTTGAGGCAGAACATATATTATAATCTGTTTTATTACTAAGGTGTCTCGTACACCTACTATTCACACACTTCATACCTTTGAAGTGAAGACATAAAGAATTATCAAAAAATGGAAACCATCACATAAATGCAATAGTGCAAAGAATAGCACTGCAATCTATTCACCACAAAAAGCCATATAAATAAAACACACATGGCTAAGCAAATGTTTCAAGGAGGTTTTTATTAAATGATTACATAGCCTGCCAGGGTATTTTGGAATTATACAGCCTGTATTTATTAAATAAGAATTGTTATTGGAAAATGTTTTAGGTGATTTACAGACATATATTTACTGACAAGTACAACCTATTCAGTAATGTCTGTATATGCAAGGGAGAAAAATCTGTAATGGAAGCCTTTAAAAACAGGAATCCATTTTAAAAAAGCCAACAAAATAATAACACATATTAAGTATGAAAGTGGTATTTATAACAAAACACTACTTTAAGTGTGATCCACCTGCAGATGCCAAGTGTCACATGGGGAAAGCAGGAAAGGGCAGCTGCACAAGGACATGCCCAGCAACACACACAGACCAGCTCTGGCTGCCTCACGTAGAGCAGAGGCAGCCTGGGGGGGGGGGGGGGGGGGGGGGCGGTGCAACCTAGAGAAGCACCCCCTCCATCATCCTCTAAAGTGAGGATATAGAGAAGTTCTGGAGACTCTCCTGGAGTTAAGCTGCTTTTTTCTTCCAAAACATCCTGTGGCTGACCGCCTCTGAGAGTGCCCGAGCTCTCCTGGTACATTATGATACCCTAATCCACAGTCTGTCTTGGTGGGTCTCTCTCCCCCATTCCCTCTATCAACAAAAAGTGCAACCACCAAATGTGGAAGTTCATATGGAGCAGAACATTTTCAATGAGAGAAACCCAACATCGTTGCAGCCTTCCAATCTGCCCATGGTGCCTCCTTGGGGTGAAAGACGGGCTTATGAGTCAGTAAGTCAACTTTCCTTCTTCCTGGGGAAAGAGGTCTAGCAACTCTTCCTCATGGGGCAAGAGTTCTCCCAACTGGGCTGCTAAGTGAGCAGGAGGGAGCAAGGGAAGACTCCCCTACCATCCATTGTGTTTGATGACTTCTCCCCAGAGGTCTCTGACTCACATTCTGATCAGACCAGGTGAGACTGACGCAGACACACCTTTTGCATGGATACCAGAGACACATGGCCACCAGACACATGAGACAGCAGGTTTGTGTGCTTTTGGCCCTCCCCAGGAATGCAATTTTAAGCAAGTGAGAAAAACTAATGGTAATGTAAATGGCTAAAAAAATTGATGCAGCTCCAAGTCTTCAACACACATGATAGTGCCAGGCGTAAATGTAACTGCAATTGCAGGCAAAGGCGTTTCTGGACTCCCACTGCACTTGCTAGGAGCAATGCCAACCCTGCAATTCAGGAATCGGGCACCACAGAAAGATATCTGGCTTCAAACCGTTATTTCCATAAGGTTTCCCAAAACAATTTTATTTTGCTAAAGATAATTATTAAGTGGAAAAAAATCACTAGTATAAAAGATAAATCAAGGGGCTGCGTTGCTCCGAGATACCAAGAGCTCAAGAGAACTTGAATAAACGAGGAAAGACAGATGTTTAGACGAGCATAAACCAAACCAAATAACATTTCCCCTCCATCTCCTTCCACCAGGAAATTGGGCTGGTGGGGCTTTTCTGCCCTTCCTGTTCACAACTGACAAATTGACCTCAGGAAAACTACGAGCTGCAGCACCCGCTGTCTGAGGAGAGGGAGACTGAGAGATCCGGCACGGCCCATGCTGGGTGCTCTTGAGAAATATCCCATCTCCGCTTCTCCGGTGAACTCCTCGTTCCCTTCCTCGCACACTGCTCTCCCCGCCCGGGGCTCCTTGGCCCGACGAAGCTCTCACTGTCCGCCCGGGCTGCACGGCGCGGCACTACCGGGCGGATCCCGGCATCGCCGGGCAGATACCAGATACCGGCATCACGGGCACATCCCAGCACTGGGGCACGGCAGCACCGGGCACATCCCAGCACTGGGGCACGGCAGCACCGGGCACATCCCAGCACTGGGGCACGGCAGCACCGGGCACATCCCGGCTGCAGGGCACGGCAGCACCGGGCACATCCCGGCTGCAGGGCACGGCAGCACCGGGCACATCCCGGCTGCACACCGCGGCAGTTTCACAGGCGCTTACAGCCTTTTGTAAGCGCCAGATAATCTGTCAGATGGACTTAGGCACTGACAGTCAAACATGCCAAAAACGTCACCACCCACTCGTGCTATCCATCCGGTGAGGGACTAGGAAGCGCCGCATTGCTTAACCTCTCCTCCGCCTTCCACTCGCACAGGAAATCCCCACCCCCCACGGCGTGACACCACCGGGGGGACCCGCGGTCCGCGCACCCCTCGGCGGGAGCCCCGCGCCCGCTCTGCCCGCGGCGCTCGGCGCATCCCGCCCGCCGCAC
>VWYP01004746.1:168079-188153 GCA_013400435.1 Pycnonotus jocosus
CGTGTGCGGAACCGAGCGGCGGCTCCGGGCTCCGCCGGGCTCCTCGGCCGGTGCCGGTGCGCGGTGCCCGGGGCTTGGCCGTGCCGCGTCCCCGAACCGTTCCCGGCTGGAGCGGTGCAGTGCCGAGGTTGGAGACCTCTCCCCTGCACAGTGGTGTCCTGTGCAGGGACAGAGCCGGTGCTTTTGTGGGTAGAAGCAGGAGCAGAAATGGCATTTCCAGCTAATAGCGCAAGGCAGCTCTGGTTCCTGCTCCGTCACCCTTCCCACTTGTCTCCATCAGTGTCCCTGCGAGCTCTCTTGCCCTGCTTTCAGCCTTGTCCTTTTCTCCCCATCCACCTTCCCACCACCCACCCTGGAAACCATGGGCTGCCTCCAAGTCCTGTGTTTCTGCCATCCAACTCTCCTCCTCATTCCACATACCAGTCCTGTCGCTAACCCACTGCCCTTCTTCCTTCCAGTCACCTCCTGCCAACTCCATTGTGCAGCCCAAACCCCAGGCTGATGATATTCACGACATCCAGAGCCTGGAATTTCCCTTGCCCCTCTTCATATCTCTTTACCTCTTCTCATGCACACTTAGTAGAAAAAAGATTATGCTGAAATTGGTATCACTTAAATATCCTCAAGGGTCTGGCATGATACAGCACAAAATTATGCAGTTGTTTCTCAGGTCTTCCATACATATGTCACCATCATTTATTTGCCATTTCTCAAGAGTAAAGACTCTTCACTCTGACTCTCTGTGGATCATCTCCCCATCCTGCATCATCCAGTTTAGGCAGAAAAGCCCCCAACCAACCACATAATCACACAGTGGGTTTCCAGGCAGTTGGCAGGTGTGTGCACATGGTGTCTGGAACAGTAAAAGCTTCTGGCCCTCTCCTCCCTCTGTGTCTGTGTCCCAATTAACACTGCCCTTATCACTCCCTGAGACCACCATCCACATGTGCTGTGAAGGGCCAGGGAGCTGTAGCCCGTCTCTGTGTGCAGGGGTGGTTTTGGGAAGGTGTGGGCAGTGTGACTGGGAGGGTGAACACTGGGCAGTGTGGCCGGGAAGGTGTGGGCTCTGTGGAGCTATTTCACTCCTGGCTTGTCAAGCTTTGCTGCTGTCCCCTGCAGCTCCATACCAAATAAAATATACCACAGTAACAACAACAAAAATATGACAGCAAAAAACCCCACAGTAATAATCATATGTATGCCTTTTATTCAAGGCCATGCTTGTTTCTTGGTAGCTAAGACATATGTGATATCTGCTGTTTTCCAAGACCATTAATATGTTAAAAAAATAATTACAGACAGAGTTACCAGGAGGAGGGAACCTCCACCACTTCTGTGCCTCACAAGCACAAATCCCAGCTTGTGATTTCCCTGTCCCATAGCAGGTCATCCTCTTTCCCCACCAATGAGTCTAAGCTCACTTCAGATAGAGAGGGTCTCCTAAAGAAGCTGCTTCCCTTATATCTAAAGGGCCTCCTGGTTTGTTTGAAACCAAAACTTATAGTTCTTTCTTATAAGCAATTATCCTACATCTCCTAGGAGGCACAATATATGTTGTTTGTATAAAGAAACAACTGTGTCAGACCACAGATCTGATATACAGTCTCCCCCAAGTGACAGTGGCTTGGAGAAACTAATCCACATAATTTGTGATGAGGTTGCTGGAGGTAGTAAGCATATGAAGAAATAATGAGCAAAAATTAAACCTATTTTCTTATTACTATCATCTGACTAATCCTTTAGAGTGTGGGTCACTGACCAGCTCATAGGACATATGGGAGACAGCATAAGGCAGGGAGGATGCTCATTAAACTAGAGAGTTTCAAGATAATACTAGAATTTAAAACTTGATTAAAATAGAAAATCCATATGTGATTTCACTGATAACCTGTTTTTCAAAAATATAATTTCCTTAAGATAGGTTTATACAGGCACAAATCAAATAGGCAAGTAAATTTATGTAAATCACATTATGGTTGAGATATAAAACTAGAATGTTTAGTTTTATGGAAGCAAAAATGTCTTCTGCAAAGCCTTTCATCTGTGCACCTTGGCTGCGCAGCATAAGGGGGCACAAAGAGCTGAAATCACAGCCACCACCTGTCCCAGTACTGACACATCCAGCCCTGGCAGCTGCCCACGAGGGACTGCAAATCACCAGATAAGGACAGGGGTGGCTTCTGCCACTCACTATTCTGTACCAGCACTGCCTCCTGAGCACAGGTACTCTCTGGCCCTGGGCAAGCTGCAACACCTCACTGGAGATAAACTTGTGCAGCATCTACCCTTGCAAAGGGTTGGGAGGCTTAATTGCCCATGAGGTGGTTGAGAAGTGATGCAGAAATGCAGTGAGGTTACTAGACTTGACAATTATGTTTGCTGTTTTATTTATTCTTACAGAAGGAAGCAAGAGAGGAAAGACAGATGCCAATTACTGGCCACTAATGGCACAAAAATAGAACAGCATTAAAAATTTTTCTTGTATCAGGATCCACAAGGCTTCCCAATCAACATTCATTGGTTGCCCACCAGGTCGCTGTGTTGACAGAAAGATGTAAGTGGACCATGTAATAATTGCTTTGCTGGGACAAATCTGACATTATATTGCAATCAGAACTGTATGTCTTCTAAGAGAATTAAAGCTGGTAATTTGTATTGACAGATATATAATCTTTGACCGTAGTCTTGTTAATTCACCTGCTCTTTGCCCAAGGGGAAATCCTGACCTGCCAGGGTGGTCTCCATCCTGCTGGGCTCATTGATCTTCCCTCTTCCCATTGTACCTGTCCCTGAGTGCAAATTCTCCTGCAGAGCCCAGCAAAGACCTGCACAAGAGAAGTGCTGTCCCTACGGCTGCATCTTTCCCAGGTGGGACCTCCTGCATGGCAAATCCTGATGGATCTGCTGCCAAGCTGCTGGGTCCTGGTTCCAAAACTGCCCTGTGGCCTGCTCTGTTTGTTGCTTCAGAGATTTCGTGTTAGGAGCGGGGGAGGAGGTAGAGGATGCCCTCCTTATGCAGTCACACAGCCTGGGGCAACATCCTCTGTAAAAATCCTCCTATCAGGAGCTCAAGGTCATCCAAATGTTTTTCTCAGACTCCATGCCATGTCCAGGCTAGTACAGCAAGATTCTTCTGGTCATTTTTTCCCACTGAATTTGTCCAGCTCAGAGCTTTCTCTTGAAACTCTGGCACTTTCCTGTGGACTTGACCACAAAACTACCTCTTTTCAAGGAAAATGAATGTCCACAGTGGTTTGTTCTATACACTTATTATTGGAAGGCTTTTTCTAAGCGAGGAGGATTTAGCCTTGTGAAAGTCACCTTTGAGAGAAATTAATTATATCAATTCATTATATCACATCCAGTAATATATGTATGCTTTTATTTCTAAAAGGAATTGCTCCTCAGACAGCAACACGACTCAGAACTTTTGCCAAAGATGAAATGGTGCAATTTCACAGAGACCTCGCTGAGGCAGAAAGAGGCAGAAAGAACATGATTACCAAATTCAGGAGCAAAGTGAGATTCAAAGATTCCCAAAATTCAGAGAAGTTCAGTCCTGGATCACCACATCCTTATGATCTTTGGCACTATTTGGCAGCCCAGAGGAGCCATGGTGAGGTCACTCACTGCGTGCACCTGGATTTCCTTAGCAACATTTCATCCAGTCCTGGGATGAAGAGGAAAGGATGAGAAGAGAGGGGAACAAGGAATCAAGTAGCAGAAGAGCACAGCAGGTGCTAAAGGGGACAGGAAAATGGAGACTACAGAAAAATTAAGGAATTACATAAGTTTGGGGTTTTTATTTTTACAAGAAAAGGAGAGAAAAGGAAATTACATGAAAAGGAAAAAGTGAGGAAATCATGAAGAAGGAAAGAAGTAATATAGGAAAGGACAAAGAATAAGTAGGAAAATAGAATGTTTATATACTTTAATTCTATTTTATTACACTTCCTCCAGTGAAGATGGGAGTCCAACTTTGCTTTCAGGAAGATAGTCAGTGCCTCCTCTTGGAAAGGGAGGAGCTCACTGGCACTTTTATTTTTCCTGTTATGCCTTCTGAGAGCAGGGTTTACAATCACTGGGGAGGCTGAAGCAGGAAGCTGCCGACTTCCAGGCAGCAGGGAGGAGCTCTGCCTTGCAGGCAGACCCTGGGGACCGTTCAAGGCCAAAGGTGACTTTCCCGCTCACCCAAAACTAGTCGGGAGGGAGTCAGCGCAGAGGTGATGCTGTGCTGCTGAAGTCGGAGGCAGCTGGGGTTGCCTCTCCAGGCTGCCACGCTGCGTGTGGCCAGATTTTCTGCTGAGCAGGAGCTGCACATACGGGAAATGCCACAGGGCTTTTCACTTCGGCTGAGCCTCCTGTCAGCTCACTCTCCAACTGTTCGAGCTGTAGACAAGAGACTCTCAGACAGAGCTCAGCTTCTGCTCTTTTTAGGTGCTGTAAAAAGGCCAAAACACTTGAACCTCTGGCGTAATAACTTTCCCTGTGGTTATAGGCTGATGTCACAAATTTGATGTTATAATGTCAATGAAAGCTGATGAAAAGGAGAATCAGGGCAGAGAGGAAGGAACCCTACAATGTTGACATTTATCTCAATGAGAAACTGAATCCAGAAAGAATAGCCAGGCAATAGATTTCGTAGAGAGGAGTTCTCTTCAGGCTCGTGCAGACTGTTTCCCCTTCAGCACATCTCTGCAGTGCAAGGGCAAAGCAAGGCAACGGCAAATTACAATAATCTAACGTGGCTGCAGAACTCACCCAGGCTTTTTAATTTTTCTTTCTAACCATAATGACTGAACAGCCTGAAGGAGATTTCTTTATCCTACAACCTGGAATTTGGAGCAACTGTAGCTCGTGTAGCACTGACAGAATCCACAGAGCAGATGAATTTGCTTCCCTCTGGCTACATGCTTATTCTAGGTAATTCCAAAGGGCAGATTTAAAAAATGTTCATCTCTTACAAGCTCGTGCTAAAAACCCATTCAGTTGCACGGAGACCAGAAAGCAGGCCACCATTCCACTGGTTCTGAGCTCAGCACCTCAGACTAGACCCAAAGAGGCAGCCTTTAAGGACAGATATGTCCAGTACAAACAACAGGAATGTCCAAATTCCTTTAGTGCAGTCTGTAGTCAGCCAAAAGATGGTAAAGCCAAACCTCTGTGAAGCTGATGGGGAAGAACCACTTGAGTCCAAGACCTCCAGCC
The DNA here is from genome assembly GCA_013400435.1 of Pycnonotus jocosus. NCBI lineage: Eukaryota > Metazoa > Chordata > Aves > Passeriformes > Pycnonotidae > Pycnonotus > Pycnonotus jocosus. The sequence goes on from VWYP01004746.1 coordinate 173,288, forward strand.
TTCTTAACAAGACAGACAAAATGTGAGGTCCAAAGGAGTGCCTACAGTGCCAGGTGACACTGACAGGCCCTGTTGAAAGGAGGCCCCTTCTTACATTTCCACATCTGCAGGAAATGGGAGGATCCACAGTGCTGTGAACACCCTGATGGAAAAGGTCTCTGTAGTGGCTTTTGAAGATTAGCCCACTGCTGTGACTGCTGACTCAAATAAGGTCTGTTGGACTCAGAGCTAGATGGCAGCTTTGGCTGCACAGCCATTGATATCTCCATGCAAATTATCACTTGGTCTTCTGCGATTATTTAATTAATTCAGGGGGCAAAGTAGTTCCATTAAGAAAAATGAAATTGCTGCAGATGTTCATGGCTAAGGAGAAACATAAATCTCTCCCAGCAAGAGCATGAACTGCTGATGTCCTCACTCAGCCAGCAGCCAGCAGCCTCCATCCACAAGCAGACATCTGGGAGGGGTCCTGTCCTTCCCCCAGGAGTCAGCTCTTCATCTCCCATCTTCTGCATGGAGACGTGCCCTGGCTTGGGGCATCTCTCGTGCAGGGCAGGCTGCTGCAGCTGGAGCTGCACAGCAGTGACCAGACTGCCTCACGCAGCTGTGAATCCCAGCCAGCAACGCGAGAAAAAGATTTCAGTTTAGGCTTCCCACAAGTCTGTTCTTTCCTCTAGTAATTACAGTGACATTTTCCTTGCCATCTGTAGGATTTTTTGAGGATGCAATTGAGTGATCTGTCAACAGCCCTATTTCCAGTAGAAAACAGAGCAAAAAGACTTCCTGCTTCCCTGAGCAGAACCAGAAGAAATTAAAAATGCCAATCCTTGCAAAAATGGGGCTGTTTGCCCTTGCAAGAGGTTGTCACATGAATACTTTTGAAGGAAAATAATATCCTCTAATATGAAATCTTCTGATGAATAAAAATCATCCAAATATTTCACATAGGAAATATGACCTTGAATTAATGAACCCCATATTAATTATAATAGTATAAAATCCATTTTAACAAAATTGATTTGCTCCACAAGGAATTTTTTTAAACTAATTTGAAGTGGTAGGGTTTTTTAATTCAGCAGCATTGCAAAAAATATTTTCTTTTACATTTATTTCCTTCTTTGCTGCATTTTTTTAAACTTTATTATAGTGAATGGTTTTTATAGAGCTTAGCTATTGGAAATTGTTAATACCTCTCAGGTGTCAACAACCTATCAAAACCGAGCACTATCAGAAACATTTATGTAATAATCATCTTTCAGGAAGTAATTAAAATAGTACATATAGGATTAAGTTGAAAAAGGCTGTAGTTTTGATATCATACAAATATATATCCTTTCTGAGTAAAGTAAATATATGAAGACAGGCAGAAGAGACAAACAAAATAATGAAAAGCCTCTGCTTGGAAATGGGCAATGATCCTAAAAACCAGATTGAGTCTATGTCTATTTTATGTGTGTAAAAGAGTGAGAAAGAAGTATTTTGAAAGCATTTGTATTGTTTTCTGAATATTTTAAGACTTAAGAGAATAGATAGTATCAATTTTAGTAGCTAATCACTTTGAATACCCTAACAGAGAAGCATTACCTGAGTACGTGTACATCATTTTGGACAAATATGACAGTCATATTGTTGGAGTGAGTATAGGATCCCAAAACCCCATTGCTAAATGCTACTGAACAGAGAAAAAAAAATCCCTACCCTGAAAATATTTCCAAATGTAAGTACATGGTACAAATGACAGGCTGCCCACAGATAAACAGAGACAATAGAGAAACAACGAGACAGTGCTGGTCCCCTCAATGTCCCCACACAAGGAGGTGGCAGGTCAGGGAGAAAGGGCTAAAAGCAGAGGCACTCCCTGACATCCCAAGGAGCAAGTCACAGAAGAAGTGTGAACAGAGATACAATAAGAAACCACGAACACAGCCCCAAAACTATTAGAGGGGGAGTCAAGGCCACTGGCTTTATGAGCAGGTAAGGGCAGCAACATGTGCCAGTCAGGGATGCAGTGCTGGAAGCTGAAGAGTAATGCTAGAAATGAAGAGAAGAAAAGCAAGAAATGGGAATTGAAACCAAAGGAAGTTGAAGGGGAATATCTGAATGCTTGGTAGACAGTAGCAATACACAGAAGATGTGAAGAGATGAGTCTCTTCTTTGAGCAACACTGCACCTGCTGCAGCCAGGATGAGGGGAGGGAATGGACAGAAGCAGAAGCCCAGGTGTGTCTTCAGCCATGGATTTTAGACCAGCCTTATGCTCCATGGTAGGGCAGTAAAAGAAAGCTGCTTCAGACAGAGTGTCAGGTAAAGAATTCAGGTGTTTCTGAGAGAATAAAATACACAAAGTTCAGGCATAACTCTTTCTTTATTTTATTTTGTTCTCTTTTTTTTTTTTAAGTGAAAAAGAGGACACTCCTGAGAAAACAAATAAATGCAAGAACAAAGAAACAAGGATGGAAGGGAGAAGAGCCAAAGCTTAGCTATAACAATGGCAAAATTGTGTAGAGTTTCCTGGATAAAGAAAGGAGAATCACTTTAACAGTCATCAAACGGATATTTGGCTTAAGACATTACCCACCATTTGCCAATTCAGCTAATACGTTTATCAGGTTTTTACAGAGGAACAAAGACACATTTAACAGCAAAAGTTAGAAACAGAGGAGCGGCAGAGGCACAGATGGGATGGGATGGTTGAAAAGCCCTTTGATCAGTAACCCTAGGGATGAACTTCCAATATTCTTCATCTATTTCTTCTAAAGGATAACAGTTTAAAATGAAAAAAGGGATCACAAATGCTTTACTCTATCCCAAGAGTAGCACCATGTAAGAAGGATAAAAAGGGAATGAACCAAGCCAATTTGCAACTCCTGTTTTGTCTGCAAGTAATGACAAATCACCTACAGTTCCAATAGCAGAAAACCTGAAAACAACCCATCTGCAAAAGCAAATTAAAAATAAAATTAAAAATCAACAAACAGAAGTTATTGTGGATAACCAAGCACCCAGACACAATGAAAACCTGTCACTTGTGTGTTATGGACTCTTATGACTGGATTAACCTTAGAAAGGGTAAGGGTATTGTGCCTTAGCTTCACACACTTGAAGAAGAGGGAGATTAACATCACTATTAAAAAAAGTTGTTCCAGTGTTCTTCTGGCCATTTATTTTTCCACATTGCACACCTAGATCAGAAACTGAGGAAACAGTTTTTTTGTCTGCATTAGTTGTTGTGTCCCAGCTGGGTTCTGCTTATGGCCACAGTAACTCTTGTGCTGCTGCATGGGATCAGAGTAACCAGCTGGGATCAAGACCTCTGCCAGGGGCAGTGCCAGGTAACATCAGGTTAAAGTCACCCTGAAACCATGGCCTTCAAAATCTTGCCTGAGGACAAGTTCCTAAGACAGAAATTGTCAGGAGCTCTTGCCATAAGCATAACTGAGCAGTGGAACAACATTCCACCAGCTGAGTACCCAGAAACAGCAGATGTGTACTGGGGAGGCAGGACCAAGGCAGTTTGTAGGTGAGAGGTTTATCCTTCCCTGCTGTAAAACTGGAGTTTCACTCTCTAGGAATGCGTTGTCATTATGTCCCCAGGGTCATGGTCACACATAAAATTATGTACCCCAAAATCTAGATTTTACTGCCAAATATTTTAAAATGCATCTCTAATCAAGCAATCACAAATGTGCGTTGTTAACTTAAAGCCTGTCTCTTCTAAATCGTGCTTAAACAAAGACACCTTACTAAACAGACAGAATGCATTGAGACTTCACTTTAATACATGTTTATTGGTGTCCTGCACTTTCAGTGTAGGAGGTTGGAGATGTAATAAAAAAGTTTCAAAATTTATTGATTCAATTTCATTTAAATCACTCTAAACAACCAGTGCTTTAGAGTTCCGAGAATTAACATTTAGTGTCCATTACAAGCAAAATTTTAATATTACCTTTTTCGAGTCCACTTAGAACTCCTCTTTTAAAATTCTTCAGATACATTCGTCATAGTAAACAATACATTTCAATCTGTGTCACAATCAACATTGATAAGGCCTTCTTAACCATTTTATACCACCTCCACTGTTACTTCATTGCAAAACACAATCTTATTTCATACTATAAATACCCATCCATGCACAAAACACAGGGGCCAGAAGTTACACATTAATATTTCATGTAGGATTCCAAGTCTTCCTTTACCCTCTGCAGGTTTATGGTACACTTAAAAAGATATCTTTAGACTTGGTCTACTTGGTCTTAAAATACAAATATACAATATCCATAAGCATAAAAAAGTAAAGCTAGATGGCCTTACCATTTGTTATGAACTGCTAAAATCTTATACATGTACAATATAGCATCATGCTGATTAATATACATATTAGTTAAATATATGAGCCAATAATGGGGATGTGGCCAAGCTTTATTGGTTTGTTTTCAAAAACAAATTTTTCATATACAAGTAAAAAGATTTTTAATCTTTTATTAAACTCATATAGGCTACCTGAACCATACAGACATCTGTAAGCCCTGCTGAGAAATTCAGGTCAAACTGGGACAAAGCCTGCTGATTCATTGGAAAAGGAACACCACTCCTCATGGGTGACGCCCACGGTGTGCTGTTCCCAAGAGAATTCAAATTTACCAGCATTCACATTTTCAGGTCTAGAACACTAATTTTTGCATCTTACATTGCAGCTTATACTTTTTGTATCTATTCATCAGCCTCCAGCAGAAACAGTTCAGTACCTTGACATTGTTATAGATTTTTCTAAATAAGTAGATATATAGTACAAAGTGTAGATAGTGAAACGAATAAGCACATATATACAGTCTTTGAAAGGCATTTTTGTGACCAGTTTAGCAGTGTTTATAGAAAACATTTAAGATAGTCACATTCTGCTGATACCACTGTATTGCAAACTGTCAAGCCACATTTCTTATATTAAACTTGTACTGCATTGTATATTGTACAACAGAGAACGATCAATCTTAAGGTGTGACACAATGAAAAAAAAATACTAGACTGAGTAAGGTAACCAGCACAGGGCTTAATTTTCCTGAGGTTTGTAAGAATTTTTTAAACAAAAATCACAGTGACCAGGCTAAACTGCAAACATACTGTTAAGTTTTAAATATACAGTTTATACATAAGTTCTGTGCATGGTCGACTCAACTGTGTATGTTCATGCTGATGTTTCCTTTAAATGACTCGCCACTGCATAATACTTGTGTCCTTTCCTCCTGTGGAGATGAGATGGGTGTCCTCACAGAGAAAATCTACGTTAGTTACATGACTACTGTGTCCACCGTACACGTGGCTTGGAGCCTAGAAAACACCATATTAGTGAGAATAGCAGCTGTCATAAAAACATCTCCTTAGAACATTCATGCAACAAAGAAACCAAGGCATCACACCATTCTAAGTATTTTAATATTAAATTAACTTTTAAATTGGATTCCTGTCTCAATCAACCTTAAATAAGTCCCTTAGATATATAAATACTCCCATTCTTCCTGTTTTGATGTGTTTGGGTTGGTTTTTTTTTTGTTCATAGGAAAACAACATTTAATGCATTTGTGTAAACTACAAGAGTATATTTTTGAGAAATATCTTACCCTAAACTGTGAGCATGGATATGAGAAGAGATGTACTTTGCCAAAGTCATCTCCTGTTGATAGCAGTTTTCTCCCATGGGATCGACAGACAGCGTTGATATCTGTACCATCTGAACCTTCAGGCCACACACCTGAAACACAGAGGGACTAATTAAAGCCTTTAATAATGGAAATAAAAGTGACAGCCTGAGTTTCTGTTAAAGTATTAATAAAGGATGAATTGTTTAAGGAAAAGAAAAACCTATAAAAATAACTGCTGGTACTGCCATACCAGCTAAAGTCCAGCTCCCAATGGGTAATCAAGCACATAGAAAAATGCTTTATTCCCACTAGTCAGCAAAGCGCTTTTTACTCTGAGAAGATGCATTCTGCTGAATTACAGTCATGTGTCTGAGCCTGAAAGAATTTTCATATGGTTATGTGGAAAAGTAACAGTTACTGCTTTTATTTTCCCTTCTCCTTATGTATGAGTTAACACACTTTTTTCATATTACATGGGTATGTTTTTTAGACTACAGTATGATCCAAAAGTAATTTCTTCATATTACTAAAGTCTATGAAAAAAGACATTATATAGTTTAAATTATTGTTTATTAATTAATAGAACCCTTGAAAAGGAACTGAACTACTATGAGGTTTTTAAATGCTTTTGTTCTACTGCAAATACTTCTCTTCCTTCCCCACATACTGTACTCTTTGCTGTTCTTGCACAAAGTAGTGTCCTAACGTAAGGTCAACAGTGCAGAGAGCAAATCTGTGCACCACATCTTTAAAGCCTCTGAATACTTGCTGTAATAAATTGCAATTTTACTAAAATCCACCCAATTTCTGAAATTTCAGGATTTTGTATGCAGTACTGCAGGCCTTTTTGGTTATAATTTTCTAATTTAGATTAAATCTAATCTCTACTCTATATAAAGGGCACCAAGCTTTCAGAGACCACTGTCATCTTTGAGTTATACTGTGTGTTCTGCCACTATGGCTTGGCAAAACCCCTGCCATGTCTTGGCTCTGTGATTTCCAATGCCCGTCCCTGTGTCACCCATGCTCTGCAGCCCTGCCCACTAGTGCATGCTCCTCCTCTGGTGCTGCTGCAGGTCAGGGTGAGAGAGTTGCTACTCCCCTAAGAACTGCTGAGGCACACTCCAGTTCCTCCTTCTTTGGGAGAAGAATGCCCCAGTGGGCATTTGCCACGCACCATGGGAACAGCTATCCTTCAATCACTGGGATTCTTCCCAAATACAGTGTTTGTATCACTGCACAGCAATTCACCAAGAGGAGGTGATTCCATGTCTTTACAAGGAATTACAAATTGCTGTAAATAAAATGCAATGTCTGATTTGTAGACTGCTCTTAACTTTCCTGATGTGTGTGGAAACACCATGTCGCTAGATCAGGGATAGTAAAAGAGGCCCAAAGAAATGGAAGCTGCAAAGAAACATGATAATTGCTACTCATGGAATTATGAATATGCAGAACAAAGAGACACAGAAAAGCTTTTTAAAATATCTTCTTTGACAAGAAGGAGGCTATATGAATATCAAATGCTAGCTGAAAAGTGGCAGGAGTCTTCCCAAGAGGTCACCATGACAAGCTGGAAATAGCCCCTGCAGGAAATGGTTAAAGAAACAAGACTGCCATTTTGAAATGGGGAAAGGATAATAGCAGGGTTTTTCTTTGATTCTCTTGGTTCTTTCAAAATTCATCCCAGTGCCTTGCTATCAGTTTTTATGAATATGCAAATTGAATCCCCCTTGCTGAAAAAGTAGTCCTTATTTTTTCCCATCCTCTGCAGACCTGTGAAAGAGACCATTTCCTTTCTCTCATTTGAAGACTGATGCCATGCTATTTTTTCCTCTTCTTCTCTAAAATTAATTCATTACGTCTCTTCTCCTAGAACAATATTTAGATGTATAACTAATTATTCTTTCTAGTCAGCACATTATCTGCTGGTCCAATGTGCAAAAACCAGAAGCAGTCATTCCAGCTGTGACTGAAGCTGATACTGATAAACGGATGATTGCTTTACATTTTGCATGGCATCCTTTTCATTACACATCCCACTAATGTATCTGCCTTTCCTACAACAGCATAATGCTCTTGACTCATATTCAGTTTGTATGCAAGAGTAATCCGATCTTTCTGTGCAGATCTGCTCTCATCTGTTCTGCATCTGTACAACTGGGTTCTGCCATTCTAGTGGGGAGCCTCCTCTTTGGCTGTATTGAATTCCTTCCTTTTTTCATACCACTCCTCTGTTTCTCAAGACAACTTGCTAATCCTGCAGCTTTGCACCACCTACAAACTTTACATGTTGATTTATCATGCATGCTATTAATAAATATATTCAAATAAACATAATATTCAATTTACAGTATTCTAGTTGGTTTTGAACCCAACCAGTCTGAGCTCTGCTTTGCTTGCAATGTTGTCAGGCTTTGTGCAGTATCTTAGATTTCTTTTGTTCTGTCCTTCACCTCAAACACTATTTTTTTTTTCAAAACTAGGCATGTTCTATGAACTGATACCTTACTTGTGTATCCAGCAGCACAAGGCTCTTGAAAGAGTTTATAGATCAGTAAGTGTTTTAAGTCTTTGCTCCTTCACATTTATGTGTTTGTATCACTAAAACATCCTCCCTCAAGCACAGTTCTTTACATGCTATTGACTTTCAGTTGAATCATCTCTAAACACTTCCAGAGTGAGTAATCTGTTCCCATGCTCAAAGACAGGTGTTCAACAGACCAGTGTTCCTTCTCCCCTGCACTGGTTACGCTGATCTGTGGGTGCTGCACATAGTTTGGGATTTTTATGTGGTTCTACCAGAGAGAGAAAATATCCCTAGTTTCAGTCAGCCATAGCTGCTGAAAAATCAATATACTAGAAACCTCACATCCTGGATGCTGTTATTGCTGCTTCTGTGTCCAGTGGGGTGATCCAGCAAGCATGTGAAGACTGTTCTAACTGGCTGCTCTGAGGCCCCAAAGTACTGATGGACTTCCAATAAAAATGGACTGGTTTCCAACTCATAGTCTATGTGCTTCTAGCCACTCACTTTGCACTTTAGCCTCTCCATATGGGCTCTGAAGGTATATATATGATCCTGCAGATATTGCATTCATTCTCCAGTTCTTCAGTACTTTGCCTGTTCTCTGTGAAGTGTGGAAAATAAGTACTAATGGTTTCAAGCTGACATTAATAAGTTGTTTTTAAAGATACAACAAGGTTCATCACACTCAAATACTTTGAAAATATCTGACTTATTTCAACTTTCCAAACTACTCCTTCCTTACTGAAAGCAGTAGGCACTAACTGGGTTTGTCATCAAACTGTAGTAAGTCTTTTATTAAAGAAATATTTTTAAAAGTGTTGGGTTTTGTAACATGTCAGCTTTAGCAATGTCATCTCTCCTCCCCCTTCAGTAAATTATTTTGTCCCATGGTCTGGCTCAAAAAGCCGATCTGTTGGAAGGCATGGCAGAATCCCTCTCAGGTATGACATGCCTCTCTCCTTTGACTTTCTGTACACCAAAAGCAGCCCCAGATCCTAATAGCACTGTATTTTGCAGGAATCTGAAGTAAAAAATAAGGGACCCTCACACAAAGTATTTAGTATCTCAGCGTATTTGAACCTGTGAGGCTAAATGCAAAGACTTTGTAGCTCTGTAACTATGTGTAGGGTGTACTCAAATCCCAGAAATATTTTAATAGTTCCATAAGAGCCTCTAGCCCTTAAATGAAAAATACATTATATCTTCCAGATTTCCTGCTTTTACTAAATCTACATGCTGTGATATCCAAGTGATATTCAAGCACTGCTTGTCAGCTAAATGATAGAAAATCTGAACGTGTTTTCCCAGCATACTGCTACTGCCATAGCATCTTCAGGCATTGAAAACATGCCCTTTCTGTCTGCTTTCAAACACATCACTGCAATCTATTCTACTTGAAACACGAGTGCAAATATTCCTGTTTACCACTTATACTAAACCAGACACTTCTCTGAACTTCTACCATGGCTTCCTATTACCTCTTGAGGACTCAAGAACTTGAAGCTTCTCATACTCAGTGTTTGTTACCATCTGTGCAGTTCTGTACACATTGTAGAATGAGTACAAAGCTTCAGACTACACTGGGGAAAGTGGATCCTTCAAAACTGGAAAAAGAGAAGTCTCACGGAAGCAAACCATTGGATTTTGTTAGGTTTTTCTTTTTGAATTTTTCACCCAATTTAATTGTTACAGACTGTATCACAATACATGATAAGTTCTTAATGAGGGAGACTATCACTGATTTTGTGTTTGCACAGTAACCAGAGCAAATGAAACCAGTTCTGGTAAGGGGATTTGACCAGTAACTGTCTAAATACATGACAATTTCACAGAACTGGTACTTTAAATTAAAAATGGTAAGAAGCTGCTCTACTGTGACAGAAAGGGCAGTGTGTGATTTTTTCCTATCTCCCACTTATGTTGTAATATGATATTTGTACTTGAAGCTAGCAGGAATATTAAATTAGAGTCTTTCTGGATTGAAATAAGAAGACAGATTGTAATAAAAATGGCATAACAGAAGTTCTGTATTTTTCCCTGAATTATGAATAGTCATGTTTCATAAGCAAAAGTTGGCATTCCAAGTTGTTTGTTAATAAGAAGAATGGTAAGAGCTTGTAAGAAGAAACATACTTACCAAAAACATGGAATCCTAATGTACAGGTGTAAGTGGCCCATTCTATATCCCTAGTTGTTTCCACACTCACAACTTGTTTACAAGCAGAGGGGATCCCTAAAAAAGAAAAAAAACCCCCACACAAAACAATGTATTTCATTCTCAAATTGTATAGATTTCTGATTACACCAGATGAATTAAAACATATGGTTGATCTTGGCAGTTATATGGTCTCATTTAAATTTTAAATGTATGTTAGACTGCCTGAACTTTGCACAAAAGGACTAAATATAATTCTTACTCACAGTATAAGATTTCATAGTCTCCTGAATTAGACACAAGATATTGTGAATTAACAGACCAATCCAGATGAGTAATGAAGCTGGAATGACCCTACAAAGAGAAAAAATATTGTATTAACTACACTAACAGTGTGCCACAATGTGACAGTATTAATACAGTGCTACAAAATACACTTTGGGTATTGATACTGAACCAGGAGAAAAAAGGTTACTTACTGAACATTTGCCAATTCTAGTGTACTTTCTTCCATTTTCACTTACACCATATATATAAATACAGTTATCATGGGAACCTATTGCCAAGAAGTTTCCATCTATAAACACAAAAGTGAAACTGTAATTATTTCTGTAAGAAAGAACTTAGGCTAATTTTGAAAAGTTTGTATGTCACAGACAAGAGGAACTGTTCTTAAAGGCCTTGATACTGAAAAATGAATAAATGAAATTATATTTTTAATTTTCCAGTTGTATATTGATGTATCTATCAAGACTAAAACCCAGCAATTTTATACTAAGAAATATTACTGTTAACAACACATAACATTTCTGGAAGCAGCTATAGTCCATTTAGGACTAATCTGATTGCAACAACCTGCAGAGTTAAGTCTTTCCTTTTCCCTTCTTCACAGTGAAACCATATTGAATGTGTTGGGGAGGGAGGGAAAACAAAACCAGAGCTTAAGACACCATCCATAAATTCCTGCCAATGTTCCATGTTTCACTTATTTTCAACTTCAATATGACAAGTGGGGACTTATTTTAAAACAAACCAACCCTTAATTTAATAAAAAAATTCAACGCCTTTGTTTTCCCCAGTAAATAAATGCTCTCAAACCTGGTGAGTAACGCATTACAGACAGCTGTTCATTTCCATCTGTGTGTACAGTGACCAAGTCTTTTGTTTCTGTGTCAAACACAAACCACCTGTCATAAACACAGAAAGAGGCCAATAAATCATTCCATAAGGAATTTAAATCTACTGTAATTTTGACCAACTTTTCTTCTGTCAAAATAGCATAAGTTTTATACCAAGAAGAGAAAAACAGCAACTGCTACTCAGTTTGGTCCATTTTTACTTTAACACAAGGATAGTTTCTTTCATATCTTTTTTAACCATGAAAATATTTGGGCATTGACCCCAATATCAGTCTTCAGATTTTAGTGTGTTTTAATATGTCATGCATAAGAATAATGTAAGCATTGTTTGTGATGTCCTTTAAAGACCTTCATCTATGCTATGCTGATGTTTAAATTGATGCTTGCATTAAATCATAGAGCAAGGGAAAACACAAGCAAGCATCAGGACCATTCTCTTTTTATAGAAGAAAGAGATGAATTAATTTATTTTAAAATGAATTAATTAATTTTTTGTCAGTTTAATTTAATTGATTCATTTTTATGAACCAAAAATTAGTTTGTGGAAACATATAGAAAGGACAAAGATAAAATTTGCAATTCAATAATTGAATTGGATTATTAAAGACAAAGAGAAGATTCCTCTCAAAGCTTCTCCTTTGGTTTACTTTATTTATTAAATAAAGTACATTCAGCAATAAAACCAAGTCCTTTATTTAGGGCTGGTATAAAATCTGAAATAAGTTTGTCTCATAACCTACAAGGTTCCTATGTGTTCTCAGTGAACTGGGACCGTTTTCAGTACTAACAGCCAAGTCTGCCCTCAAGTGACATTAAAAGAGAGGGAGAAGTTAGGCAAAGGCAGTCCCTCCTATGAGAGACAACCACAGATAAACACAGCAGCTGCCACTGATGTCACCAAGGGCTCAACCTGCTGTCCAAAATATTCTCCTGCACCTCAGTTGCCCCTGCCTTGTTTATCCCTCACATGCTTCATGCATAACAAGTCTCTTAATGTGCATTTTTACACTATGTCTAGCACAATGGAACATTTGTCAAATTTTTTTTAAGCCTCTGGTTGTCACTGCATTAGGGATCATGAACCATTGCTACATTTTCCAACACACAAAATTTTTCTATGTGATTTCCGCCATGCAGCCCTCAAGACCTTGGAGGAAATCTCCCTCCACACCTGCAAAGTTAACCCACTATTTCAGGCTCCTCCCTTAGCCTCTCCTTTTTCAAAGATTTAACATTTAGGTCACTGATATGATGACAGTACTTCCCATGCCTGGTCTCACAGCTAACCTGGGCTTCCTCCCCTCTCTAAATGTCCTCCTCCTGATCTCACACTGTCTCTCTCCCAGGGTAGAAACCATCTCTTTGTTCATGCAACACTCAGCAAACACAGGGTGCTGGCCAAGCCCAGGGTTTCTAGGCACTGAGGCAATACAAATAAATATCACTGTGACATTGAATAGAAATCAATAGGGAATGAAGATGTGTCATTGCATACATCTGCAAAGCCAGAACATGAACTTGGATGTGAGCTGGAAAAATCAGTGTTTGTTGGTGCCCAAGGTGTAGCTCTGCACCTCTTACCTTCCAGTCAGCGTCCCTACTGCAACAACAGATGCTGAAGGATGAAAACCTGAAGACTGTGCTGGATCCTGAAATGTTTCAGAAAGAAGCACACTTTTTTACCAGTCCAAGTTATCGGGTTATAACAAAAATACAATTCAATTATCTGCCTCTGGAACATGGTAAAACGATCTTGTTGATTTTTAGGGGTCATTTTTTCTCTTTCAATATAAACTTGAGGGGTAGAAAAGCATTTTAAACTGAATGAAATGTTATCCAATTAACTTCTTTTCCCTCTATACAAGGTGACTGTTTTCTTTTCTGCACTATCTAAAAAAAAATTGGCAAGTGATTTCATAACAATAACATTGGCAATGGCAGCTTTTCAACAAATCAGAAAGAAGTAAGAGATAAAAATTACTTCCTAAACTAGAGCTGACCTTAGAATTAACCATCGAAGCTGCAGTTTACCTATAGTCTGAAGGACAAGCAAGTCCCTTATTCAACAAAGGTATGTGGCACTTTGCAGGAGGGGTAAAACCTAACTCCTACAGCAACACCTTTTCCAAGCCCCTGTCAAGCTGCAGCTCACTGGGAGATTAAGGGCATGAACTGGGTTTCTTATTTGGATGTGCAATTTTAAAACATTTTACTTCTTAGAACTCTAGTGTTTTTTCTTGCAATTTCAACAAATGCCTAAAAACAAGGCAAGCATTTTCTTTCTAATACTTGTCCAGTTACAAAGAATGAGGTCCAGAACCTTTCAAGTTACAGCAGCAAATACCAATATGGCTTTTTTCCCCTCATACCATTAAAACGTAATTTTAAAATGTAAGCAAAACTCCCAGTCCAGTGATCCATCTCATGGAAATGCTTGTGTCCTTAATTTTCTGTATTTTAAAACAGTATCACATTGCATCTGTTTCAGTAAACCTGTCAACATTTTTACTAACTGGTAATTACTAACCCTAGAGGCTAAGTGGAAAGGATATTCTCATTAATTATAAGCAAATGACTAATTTAAAAGGATTACCAACTCTAAAGAAACTTTCAGAGAATTGTTGAGATCCAGGATTTCTATGCACAGCTTCTAAAACACTACAGCATTCCAGAAAGGAAAATTTCTTAATTTTTTTAAAGTATAATTTCATAGCAAATGCTAAGTTATTTCATTTAATAAACTAGAGATTCAAACAGTGCATTTAATTGTACTTGTACTCAGTACCTTGCACTCAGAATAGCTACATTTAAAAGCTTTTACACTGATGTCTGTGACAAAAATAGGTTAACACAAAATGATTTTTTCCCCTCAAGTTATTATTTTAAGGTATTTTTAAACAATAATCTTAAGAAAAAACAAAATGACTAGAGAATTTCTATAATAAGAGAACTGTATTTAATAAATTTATACCTCTATAATCTTATTCCAAATAGGATGGTGAGTGGTTGCATCCCAGAGTGTAATGTGTTTGTCATGTCCACATGTGAAGAACTGAGGCTTAGAGGAATGGACTGCAAGTCCCCAAAGCTCATCGGTGTGACCCTATGCAAGCAGAGATGTTTTTAGACAAGAAGGACAGGCCATCATAAGCAAACATGCTGTTTTAACAGTATTAAAATGACCAAATAATATATTAAAATATTCCAAAAATATGTTAGCTCTAGAAAGATACATATTTATAATGATTCTTATTGCCAAAAGTATTGTAATAATAAATAAAATAGATGCATATTTATGAAAATTTAACAGGATATTTGCTGCTCTTACGCAGTTAGGAGTGTTCTTGTAAGGAAACCCAGCTTACCTGGGTAATTGGGAAAAAATCTCCTGACAGCGTGCCCTGTAG
>VWYP01004746.1:190675-258228 GCA_013400435.1 Pycnonotus jocosus
ACTCAGCATATGAAAATACTGTATTTTACCATTGATCTGCTTTCCCATTGAACACATATCCATAAGAAAAATAACTGACAAAAATGCTGCTTAGAGGACAAGAGAATTTAATTTTAAGTAGCAGAGTAATTTCAAGACAGGCAATATCACCTCAGTTTTGTGAATTTTTTGGTAATTTCCATTCCAAGATATCAGCTTTCGGTCTTTTCCACCTCCTGATACCAATGTGCCATCTCGCAGCATGCACAGTGCAAATATTCCACCCTCGTGTGCTCCTTGAACTGCATGGCTTATTCTGTTGGTACCTGAATAGAAGTAAAAAAGGCATTACTACTGAAATATTCAGCTTAATGGCTCCTTTCCCCCTATTTTTTTTTCTCCATTTCTCTACTGTCTCTTGAGGATGGTATTTAAACAATGATAACAGTGGGCTTAGGGTGCTGGACCAAAACACATAGACCTACAGAGGTGGCTCAATTAGTACATCTTACTATTTATTCCCCCCAGCCTCAAAAATGAAAAGTATGCCTACTCAGTCTAGGAAAAGGACAAAGTAAGATAAGTTCATTTAAACCTTTCAAGGGGGTTTAAGGAAAATAACTTGACATCACATTTGACCTGCAGTAGCACTACACACCTTATCAGCAAAAACTCCATAACTCAATCACTTGTCCTCCAAACACATTCTGCAGCCTCCAGATCCTGAATTTGTACCAAAATCTGACTAAGCTAGAGGTGCTCGTATATCTGGCAGAATGTGCTGACCACTCTTCAGAGGAGCCTGTACTTCTTCATTGATGAACTTGGCTTGTTCAAGTAGCTTCTTAGACTCAACACTATCACAACCAACTACATTAGATTAAGTATCTCTAATTTGGTGAATCATTAATATTATGAAGTACAAATAAATGATTACTAGTGATTCTATTACTGAACTGTGCACCTTGCATCAAAGCTTGGCTAACTTGATGTTTAGCACAAGTGAGGGGCTGATGCAAGTTAGGAAAAAACGATTGCCTTTTCCTTGATCCACATCTATGGATATAATGTGTCAGGCACAACTGATTTCTACTAAGAGAAGTTTCTGCTAAGGGTACTCTGACCTGGTGGAAGCAGCCCTCTCTTGCACATAGAGCTCTGAGTCAAAAGCAGTGAAGACATAGAAAGTACACTGCACTGAGATGGAGAAACAAGAAAAACATTTTTGTCCAACCCTAAAGAGCTGGCAGAAGTTGAGATCTTGAGCACACTGGGAATTCCTTTTATTTCTGGGAGAAAGGGCAGAAAAGGCTGCTTGCAGTCAAGGTAGGGATTAGTCTACCAGCATGATGGCAAACTGGTCCCTGAGCAGTGCACTGCCCCTGTCTCCCTTCTCTGCTGACAGTCCAAAATAACAATGAAGAACAGGGACATGGGACAGTGCAACTTCTAAAATCAGTTTAGAAGGAAAACTGCTGAAGTGCCTTGCTTTAAATTACCATAGGAAAAAAGGAAAGGGAAATAAATGAATGAAAATCCAAGTTACAAACACCACACCCACCCCTGTCCTCAGCAATGTAGTGGCCAAGGAGATAATTAGCTGACAGTCCTTGGCTGAAAAAGAAATCTACAAAAACAGCTCAGTAAGGCTCAGCTGTATAACTGATTCACTGTAGTGTTTTCAGGCCCTTATCCCTTTGAGTAGTATCTTGGGAGAAAGCATTGAGTAAATAGGAAAAAGCTGTCATCCATATCCCTTCTTCCTTTACTAATAAGGCTTTCTTTAAGGGATTCTCCTTATTCCTATGCATTGCACCTCAGGAACTAAGTAAATGTTTAGGATGTTGCTGCTGTTTGCCCTCTGGCAGGCATTGCCTTCTGCTGCCTTCAAAAAGGTCTCTTCTTACTAGAAAATGCTTTTTAAGAAGTTCTTCCTATCCATCTGTTCTTCTGAAATAAAGCTGAAGAATTCAATTAGATCTGAATACATTTTAGCTTGACTTCCTCGGAAAACAAATACTGCTATTTGTTGTCTTTTTAAAAGTGTGTGTCAATAGGCATAATTTCTGCAAACAGTAAAGAGGGAAAGGATAGGAGACTGGAGATCATCAATTATATTAACAAAGTTTCTTATTATACAGTGATTAAAGAAAGAACTTTTCTTGGCATCTCTTACATCAGTAAAAGCCCTACATGCTGCCATAGCTCTGTGATTCAGTATTTGACCATAGGGAACACATTCAATAGAATTTTGTGCTCTAGCAGTTAGTTACAGATATTCTCTATCTTCTTGTAGAAAAGAATCCAGGCACAATCTGCTGGATCGGTCTTGAAAAGAGCTCAAGAAAAAACCAAAATTTATTCTTCTTGAAATTAAGCTCTACACTCAAGTCTACACTCATAGTCTAATATTAAGGTGGAAATTAATAGAGAAATTTTATCTTACCTTTCCCCCAAACCAAAATGTTTCCACTTGAGTCTCCTGTAATAGTATCACCATTTTCAGAAAAGGTCACACACAGGACAAACTTTGGCTTCTCTTGTTTCTGCATGGTTATGAAAAATATACACTCACAGCAACAAACGACCCATTTTAACTATGCATTTGGTTAATTTAGTTTAGTCTTATACAGCTCTATTATTACTTAAATATCTAGGAGAGTTAAACAAATTCCTACAGTCTAAACTGAATAACCTGTGCAAAGGCAAAAGATGCATCAGCTGAGGTTTGTGGCCAAATCCTGCACCCTTTAATTGCAAGCTGGGGACAGAGTGAGTGAGAAGGCCTGCCAACATGGAACACATGACCAGGAATGCTCTGAGATAAACCAAATTCCTCAACTACTGCAGAATGCCAAAGACTTTGCATATATAGAAATGGCCAGAGTTCCAAACAAGCTCAAATATTATAATTCTTAACTCCAGTTTCTAGGAGGAAAAAAAAAATTACTAGAGTGTTTGGCCATAGTGTAAGAATTAAGGAATCATCTCTTGAAAGAAGCCCAAGTTTCAGTAATGAAACCCCTGCATTTAAGACACTGACAGCAACAAAACAATTAAATGTGTAAGGGAACAAAAACATCACTGGCAGCTTCTAAGGACATTATACATTCCTTGTTGACAACCTATGTGCATGACCTCTTTCTCCCGCAAACTAAGAGCTGTTCTATTCTAGGGTCATCACCCATTTCTGCCTTTAATCTTCATCAAGACCATCAGATCCAGAACTGAGAGAAAAATCCACTAAAAATGCATGAAAAATAAAATGTAACAAAATTTAAATGCATTCTCTCAGCATCTCCTCCTGATTTCACACAAAGTATATTAACTGGCATTGTAAATAATTGTTCTGACTATCCTTGGGAGCCACAACTCCCCAAGCAGTTAAATAGAAATCACTGGAGTTCTCTGCAGTCATTGCAAACATCCCTCAGTTGTGCATGCAAGTGCTGTACAGCTTTGTCTATATTCAAGAACAAAACCAAATCAAAATCTTGAAATGAAAATTATATTTACCAAATAGTGGCCAGCTTAATCTGTATTTGATGGACATATGTGCATGTGTCTGAGCAGAACACAGGAAAAGGGAAGAAAATTCATACAGATATATTTTTATGGAGTCTTTCCTTCACAAAATAAAAATCTCCTCCATCACATTCTCTCTCTTTTTTTTCCTTTTTTTTTTTTTTTTTTCTTTTTGATCTTCCATTAANGTTTTAGGGTCATTTTATTTTGCACAGGTGGGTATGTAGCAAAAAGAATATAGGAAAAAGAATACAAGGAACAATGGGTAATTGCACTTAAAAATTTCAGTGGGAAAGTTCTCCGTGCCATACCATCAATGCCACCTGAGTTTCTGCAACATTTCAAGTTTAATAATGATCACTTGCTTTGATTTACTCAAACCTTATTAAACCTTACTTCTGTATGACTGTATCATTACTATAAATATAAAATTAGAGAAATGTTTTATTTTACCTCAAATAATCCTTGCTTTTTAATAAGGGAATTCCCTTCCAGTGTCCAAAAATAAAGGTGTGATTTTCCACAAGTAACTATTATATTTGTATCAGTAGGGTGAAAATCTGCAGCAAATACAGCCTCATTAGAGCACTTGGAAGGAAAAAGAAAAACATTGTATCAAAATCTAAAATGCAAAGGAAAGAAAACAATTTTACATGGTTCTCTAGTTAGGTAAACCGATACTTCTGATATAAGAGAAATTCTGAGCTGTTAATTTACTAACATAGACTGGAATACTTTGTAGCCAAAAGATTTTATATCTATATGTGAACATCAAAATGTATCCTTAAAAATCATGTCAGGTAATGAGAATTTGTATGCAAAAGATTAGTTTAGGACATTTTTCCTGCACATGCTCCTATCATTGCTGCCTAGAATTTTCTAATAAATTCTAGAATGACAACAACAACAAAGTTTTAAAAAATTAAAAAATGTTGGGGATATTCTCTTTCTTCATGTTACTTGCCTTTTATACAGTGGAAATGTTAAAAAGGCACAAAAAGTTAAATACAGAAAGACATTTTATTACAAGAAACCAGATCTACATACAAGCAAGTAGTACAAAATATCTTATTGCAACACCTTGACATCTGCCAGCTTTTCTTCTTTCTGCCAGTCCCACACTGAAAGCACATGGTCATTGGAATCATCCACAGAGCACAGGCTACTTCCTCCATTCTGAGGCAGAACATGAGAAATATTAATGCACCACCCAAACAACATGAGGAACATAAAAATATACACTCAAAATAATTAAATACTTATGTGGAAGTGGAGATATTTACACATATTTACACTTTAACTGTTGTAGTTATATTTCTATAAAATATAATAATTTATAGGGTCATTGAAAAGATGGCTAAAAAGGGACCGAGAAGATGAACTCTTGCAAACTGCAGACAAGTGTCAGGAATGTGGTAGGTATCTCTGAACAAATATTCAGTACTGGAAATTCCAAAGGCAAACTACACATCATTATCTGTTTTACTAAGAAAGCTTTTCCTGATAACTATACTGGATTTCTTCCTTTGCAATTTAAACCAATTATTTCTTCTCAGATATCTCGTAATACAGGAAACTATTTATTCTTCATATTGGTATAGTGGATCAAAATCAGAGAACATAGTAAGAAATTATAAAACAACTTATTCCTGACAGGCATCTTTTTTATAGTTATGTTTATCACTCTTTCTAATCTTAATTATCCTAATTCCTTCATTCTTTCCTCATGCATCATATTTCCTAGACCTTCTCCTGTTGGTACCCATTTTTCTGATGTGTCTTTTTACATATGAAGTTGCTTGGTTGTTATCCTGATGATTCAGGCCCACAACACACATCAGACATAACTACAAAAACAACTGTGCCAAAAGCAACCCACGAGGTGAGGCAGAGGTAGGACTAAGAAACCTGAAGAGAGGGCTCTCTAAAGTGAGAGGAGGACTGCTATGGGAAGTGATGCTCAGTACAGGCCAAGCTGTGACCGAAATCACAAAGCAAACATTAAATACTTGCTTTCTTCTGGCAAATGCCAATAGTGCTCCTCTGTTATTATGCATCTATTTCCATCTAGAGGGGTATTTACAGGGCATTTGCTTGTTAATCCTTTTTATTTATCCTTCAAAAGTGATGTCAAACTGTGTTAGTTTTCACCTTTGTGTTCTTAACTAGTGCTCCCAAAACACCCCTCTCTTTTCTACTTTCTATAAACATAGTATCAATGGATTTCAAATGTTTGTCGAAACTTTCATTGAAGTAAATTTTGCCTAGGGAATATACCAAGTAGTCGTCTCCTTTGTAAAAATGCTGTCAAGACAACCAGACAGCACCACATACACTGCTTACAGATTCTGTTGTACACAGGGGGTTTTGCAGCTTGCACATGTCAGGTCACAGACTCAGATTTTTATATGGGACTCAAATGCTGCCTGTATCAGCATGTAAATATTCCCTTTATCTCTCTGACAGATTAGAGTTCAAAGGATGGTGACAAGAAGTAAACAACAAGATTTTACTTTTTTACAATCCTTCATCCATATGCCTTTGCTGCTTTTCAGCAAAAGATTTTGATTCTACCATGGGAGCCTCCATTTTTTAAAAGTCTTTCATCAATCATTTTAATGAGAGGGTTAAAAGGTGAGAAGAGGGTAAATTTCTTATGTAGAGAGAAGCAGAATAGGATAATTCAAGAAAAGCAGGGATGCTGAAATTTCAAGTATACAAGTATTTTTGCAACTACTGAAGAAATTAATTGCAGTTTATTTTAAGTATATGGTAAATCTCTGAGACTGCTGAGATATTGTTAACTTTAATAGCAACCTAAACTGTTGGAAACAACTGGGCTGCAAGCTTTCCTCCTCTAAAGTGGTACCTGAGAGAACAGACAGCTTGGAAGTTTGTTTTGGTCACATAAATCTGAAATATTTCCAAGACATTTCCAGTAAACAGTCTTAATATGACTATTCATTTACTTACAGATTTAGAAAATGCAATGCAAGTGACAGCTCGATCAAAAAACCCCATTCCGATGACATGCAGTGTATTCAGAGTTACAGAGTCCCAGACACGCACGTGTGGTGGCAATTGCTATAAAACAGACAGAAAACATCAGCTGAAACAATGACGGAGAAAACCCATCAGGATTTGAAAAAATGAGAATGCATCTGAAAAAAAAAAATAATCACAATTGAAGGTATAAAATTTATCAGAATTTCTCTAGAGTCACCCATGTAAGCACAGATATATCACAAATGGCTTGCTGATTACTGTGCCTATGACCAGTATCTGGCACTCACTATCCAGAGTGTACAGCATGTCAGAACTCACTGATCTCAGTTTGTTCACTGAAGTTCATGGCCACTACTGAATGAACTGAACTGAAAATCTTTGATGACTTTGTGACACGGGATTTACTGGAAGGCCCAGGGAAAGTTTAAACTGTGCCAACTGAGATAACTCTCGTAAAAGTAAAAGGCAAAAGTGTGAAAAGAAGCTCAGGAATTTCTAAAAAGTAATTCATTCCAACATTATAAAAATGGCCGGGGAAAATAACTTTATGTTCAAACTCTGCTTTACAACGGTAATCAGAATAAGATTGCTTTTCATAAATAAAGTTCCAGATGTACATTCTGGCCCCAGATCAAGTCCCTGTGAAAGCCCCGGGGTCCCCCCTCCCCGCATCCTCCCATCTCTGCCTCTGGCTCCGGGAGCCCCGCGATGCCGCTCACCGCCACCAGGGGGCGGCCCCGGGCAGCTGCTGGAGTCTCTCTTGCTCACAAGCGCTGAGATTGTCGTTTAACATAAATAAATATATATAAAAAAACCCGAACGGCACCACAATACCTCAGCTATATAAGTGGCTTTTATATACCTATATATACCACATTCCATTCAAACACGAACCTCAAACTTTTAGGTTTTGTTTCATGAATACAATGGTAAATAAAAAAGCTCCAACACATAATAAAAATTAATAGTTTATGCTACTCAGCGAAGTTATCTTTATATAAAACTTATACTGCATAACTGGGATTTCTTTCTTCTTTATTTTCACTGTCCTTGTTTTGACTGGGATAGAGTTAATTTTCTTTCGACTAGCTGGTGCAGTGCTGTGTTTTGGACAAGAATAATGTGGATAACACAGATGTTTTGGCTGTTGCTGAGCAGTGCTTACCCTAAGTCAAGGACTTTTCAGTTTCCCATGCTCTGACAGTGAGGAGCAGCACGGTCTAGACAGCTAATCTGAACTGGCCAAAGGGATATTCCATACCACAGAATATCATGCCCAGTACATAAACTGGGAGTTGGCCAGGAGATGACAATTGCTATTGAGGGACAAGCTAGCCATCAGTCAGTGAGTGATGAGCCCTTGCACTGTACATCACTTCTCTTTCTTGGATTTTATTTCTCTCCTTTTGTTGTCTTTCTTGCTGTTATTATTATTAAATTAAAATTCAATAATAATAACAATTACAGCAACCGTTCTTATTTCAAACCACAGGGTTTGTCCTTTTTCCAATCCTCCTCCCCATCTCACT
This sequence comes from Pycnonotus jocosus, assembly GCA_013400435.1. NCBI lineage: Eukaryota > Metazoa > Chordata > Aves > Passeriformes > Pycnonotidae > Pycnonotus > Pycnonotus jocosus. The sequence continues at coordinate 198,715 of VWYP01004746.1, forward strand.
GAGGGGTGGAGGGGGTGGATGAGTGGCTGTGTGGTACTTAATTGCTGACTAGGGTTAAATCATGACACTCAAAGTAGTCAGCATATTGATAGTCCAGTTTTCATCCCAAAATTCTTCTTTGGCACCTGCCAAAAAGTTTGCAATAGTTCGGTTTTGGCAACAGCTGCACAGTCTGCTGAGCAACCTTTTCCTCGTGATTTTTACTGCCTCTGCTTGTTCCCATTCTTTTTCCCTTTGCTGGCTCTTTGGAGCAATGTTCATCTTTCTCTGTTCATATCAAGTCCCAGCTTACAGCTAGGCTTGCAATAATACAGGTGGCAATAGAGAGAAAAATACTCTTGCATAAATGATGGCAAGAGCAAAAGTTTGGGTTTTTTAGCAAACAACCCAAACTCATTCTTTATAGTTTAGTTTTGGTAGCTGTGATCAAAAATGAAGCTGTATACCATACAATTTCATGTCTTTCTTTCCTCCACATCCATCCACCCTCTTGGGTCTTTGCAGCCTTATCCCTCCATGCCTCTCAGAAACCAGCTCCAACTTTACCTTTAGCCTAAATCATGGAACCAGAAACCACTCTTGATAATGGAATTGGGCAACTGTGATAGCGTGCAATAGGAACTTTCAAATTAAGTTTTGGTTGTGTTCAGTCCAAAAATGTGAGACCGGTCACAACAGGAAAAGAATACAGCATGTATCTTCTTAATAACATATTCTTATGAAATATAAACAATTATACATCAGTAAAGCAGCCACTTACTTTCCCATCCTTGGATGTCCCTGCAACTTGTCCTGTTGCAATAGTGATCCTATCAGGATGAACAGCCAGGCTACAAAAGAAGAGAAGAGGCCAAACTTAAATCTATTTGCTATCTATTTCAACAAGCTTGAGCTTGTTTTCAATTACTTGAGCTTGTAATAAATAGCCCTATTTTAGTCATATAAAGCACACAGGATATGAGTAAACTTTTTAAGAATATAAAATCAGAATGGATAAAACAATTGTCATGCTCTTGTATTTTAAAATCATCTGAATCATCTGCTTTGCATGCAGTTCTAGAAACCAAGTACCCTACAAAATGAACTGTGGCAATAATTCATTTAACTTTACAAACCAGAAAGGCATCCTCTTTCCAGTAAACCTGATAGCTTTGAAATATCTAGAGACAGAAAATTTGAAAGAAGGAAATGAGATGGAACAGGGCCAAGGTAAAAAGCTCCTTGTAAAACAACCAGATTATACAAATAATTCAATTTATGAAACATGCTCACAATTCAAGCAGATTTGGTTATCAGGCCTATTTTTGGCTTTGAGGTACAATAGGTGTTTCATAATGCCTAATTTAAAGAAGGGATGTCAAATGCATTTCATACATTAGGGCCCACCAGATAATCCAGGTGCTCTTTTTCAGCTACACTGTGTAAACAGACTGATATTATCAAGATAAACCATCTGCTTATTTAGATTTCAGTTTAATGATTCTGATATTTGCTGGTATCTAGTATCCTCTGAGCTTCAACACAGTTAAATCACTTTGAAGCCCAATTTGGCCTGTGTGCATGACAGCAAATAAACCAGGTCTAGATTACAGGCTATCTGCCATGGGGACAGCATGCCTGAAGACTACCAGGAAATTACAGGTGAAATTACACCTATTAGACCACAGGTGAAATTACAACTATTTTGCTGGTTAGGCTGAACTTAAAGGAACTGGACAGGGCACCCAGGCCCTCGTGAAGGGTGAAAATTCAATCCTACTTTTAAAAGGCAAGGAGAAGTTTCTAAAGAAGATAATGTTAATCATCCTAAAAGAAAAGTAAGGAGAATGAGTGGATCTATCCCAAACACTGTTTTATGAAGAAAAAAAGAACTATTATTAGATGACGTACCACTTCACATCATCATTATGGCCGGTGTAATGTCTCTGAAGCTGCTCTTCGACGTTGAATAACACAACTACTGACGCGATGAAATACACGGTCTCGCCCGTTGGCAGGAGATAGAGATTGCTGCGACAATCCCGACCCCTATAGCCATAGCTAGAGTGTTGGTCAAGCTGCAATAACATTGTCTACCAATGAAGAACGTTAAAAACAAGAAAAAAAAAAAAAACAAGAAAAAAACAAGGATTCTCTGTCCTTGTAGTCTGTAGTCTCTGTCCTAGAGTCTCCATCTCTTGGCTTGAGCATGGTTTTATTACTTGACACCTTCAGAACTCTTTCCCTTACTACAGTAGAGAGCTGAAGCACTTTGCACACTTTAAAACCTACAAATCCTAGAGAAAATGCATAGCAAAGAATATGGGAATTTGCAGATGTACTCACTCCTTTAGTATCCTCTAGAATTTGCTAAATACCAGACAAAGGCAATACTAATTTTGTCCCAAGTGTATTTACTATTTACATTGCTTGACTAATTAAAATAAAAAACTGGACTTGATAAAAACACTGATAAGTCATTCAGCACATCTCTCTGCATTACACAAGGATTGATTGCATTATCCTGTGAGCAGGTTGATTGATTTCATTAATGTGGACATGACCAGCCAGATGGATAAAAATCATAAAAGGGTTACATCATCCATTCAAATTTATTTTTGTAGTATTTAAAAGGTACTGGCCCAGATTCTGCTGCTAGACATATCAACACAAATCTAAAATTATTTCAATGAAATGGCTGGAATAATAATCTCATTTAGACTGAATGTTAATTCAGTCAAATTTTGTAGTTTTATTCTTCTGAAGAGTCATTAGGGACTACAACTATTTTGGATTTTTTTTTTTTTTTTTAATGAGAACAGAAAGAAACAGCATTAGCAGAATCTTGGCAAAACAGAAGTGCATTCTAATGCAGTCAATATGGAGAAACTGGCTGTGAAAAATATATGGACAGATAATGAAACCCCAATTACATGATCCAAACAAGATACTTGTGCACTATTCTGCATGGTCAATGATAAGCCACTAAAACTGAAATAGTCATGTTAATGTTGTTGAAATAAGGTCAATAGTTATCCTATATAAATACTTATTTTAGAAGAAACAGCTTGCTGGTTTTTTTCTTATAAATGCAATAGAACTACTGCTGCATACCCAATCATTAAAGTGTAAATTCAGAAATAGAGCTTTTAGTCTCAAACTGAAATATCTCAGCCAAAATTTCTTCAAGTCTGAGATATTAAAGTGTGATGAGATTGAAACAATCAATATCTTCAATTATAAAGAATTTACTATTGATTTGAATCTGTCTGTGATGGTTGGTGTTACAACTCTAGATTGCTGGGCAATGCTTTATTTGTTTAAATTTATTTTTCTCTATAAGGCCAGATACCATTGCGAATTGAAGCCAATATAATACCTACCTAGTTCAAGAACATATAATCAAATTTATAGTGAACCAGCAGCTGAAGTTAGTGTAAGGAATTGAACTTCTAAAAAAAGTGAAGAACAGTACACAGACACGCATAAGGAACAAATCTCAGTGCACAAAAATAGCCATTAAATGGGAAAGATTACATTCTTTAGGGAAATCTCCTTTACTATTCCTCCTGTGGGGAACAATGCTGCATTCAACCCTTCACATAACTGCTGTTGTCAAACACTCAATTTCTTTCTATCAGCCTTTTTTCTCAGATGCAAACTCCTGGGGTTGATCCCTCCTTGTCCTCACTGTTTCCCACACTCGGATTTGGTGACTTCAACTTGGATTTGGTGAGCTGGCACTTCAGGGAGTGTTACCTTGACCTTTTCTTTTCATTTGGCTTGCAGTTTTTGTTTCAAACCTCCTGCTTGCCAAGTGAGTTGCTCTCAAATGGATCTGGGCAGGCCTGATCCATCCCACCCTGATCTCCTTAGTGCTGATTTCTCACTTGGATTTTCCACTTCTGCTCCAGCCTCCCTCACACTTCATCACTCAGTGTTTTCGTTTCTTCCTGTCTTAATATATATATGATAATATATCAAAAATGTCCACCTTTTTCAGCTTACCAAGACAGCTGCCAATGTGACTGCAATAACTCTTTATGGTTCTGGCATGCCCTGAAATCTATACACATTAGATTTTCTGCCTTCTGATTCTCATCATAGCCTGCTTTCCTTTCCATTTGTCCACGTCACCTCCAATATCTTGTTTCCCTATCCCCATTCTTACATTATAAAGCATTTCTGGCTATACTCACACAGCTAGACTCATCTGTCTGTTACAAGGATATTTTTCCCTATTCCAGTTCTGTTACCCTCCAAACAGTACAGCTTCTCCAACTCAACTGGAATGAATGCCTGCAATATTGCTTTGTTTTCTGCTGTATTTGTCTTTCTTCTTAAATGATCTTATGTTCTTTCTCACAGTTTCTCTTCTCCTTGTTACAGTCTGTAAAGTGGGTATTACCTTTTCCCTCCTTCTTTAAAATTATTGTTAGTTGTCTTTCTTAACCTTCCATATACCTAGTCATTGCTATAAATATTAAGTGTGGATATCATGATTGGATTTAATTGCAAATAAATTAGAAACAAAAGAAGCTAGCACAGTATTTTTGGAAAAAACTACCTCTTCCTCAATACCATCTAGAATAACCATCTAGGGTTGGTTAGATTGTTTTATTAATTCACACCTCTTCTATTCATAGACAACCTTAGACAGGATTCTGTTGGATATACGGACACACAACTGGAAGGACATATGAATATTCAAACTAAAAATAATAGTCCATCTGGCAAATATTGTGTCATTCAAATAAGCTTAAGTGAGAAACTAATGAGACTGAAATCGTGACCTACCCTAATCATAATTTCTTATAATAGTCTGAAATATTGACATCAAGTTCCACCTACATGCTGCTAATGACATTCTGCTTTGTTTCAGGGTTGGGTGTCCTGTTGTTTCAGCAAGCTTTCTAACACTTTCTCCTTATCATCCTTAGGTCCCCCAAGCGAGGAGCTCCTTACAACTGCAAAAGACATAATTCAGTTCTGTTGTGATAAATGGTGAGAACCTGTACAATTAGATGGTTAAATGCTGCAAGCAGTGTTTATCACTCTAATCTCACATGATTTACTAATTTTACGGATTTCCTGTCTTTTTAACCCATCTTCACTTATTTGTGCATGCACTATCTATGCAGTTCCAGCAGAATGGGATAGAACCTACAGCCTCAGCTGCAATAGGAATAATAAGAATGGTTACTAAATCTGTCATTAATCTCTTGTGAATACAAAGGGACTTTTGGAAACTCTCTGAACATTCTGAAACCACATGCAGTTCTATTTATACAGATTTGGAAAAGACTATATGCAATCTGTCTTTTTTGAAGACAAAGTAATTTCCTATTTTCACTGCAACCAAAAAAAGAGATTTTTCTTAAAAGTGAAAACCTTATGAAGACATCATCTCTCTAAAGATAATGGATATTACAAATATACTCAGATCCTGTTGTGTTTATATTTTATCTTGAATCATCTATTATATATAAAAAAGATTATACAAAAGTGAAGTGTCTTTTTTAAAATAAAAATATATTCTATCATTATACTTAAAAAGTGAAATAGGAAAACTTTTGTATGTAATGAAACACTGGTTTCTTTCAAGCTAGATTTCTGCAATTATGTCCAGTCATGGAAATCAGTGGAAAAATCTGGTTGTTCAGTATTTATGGTGTTTAAGCCTCCTTAAGATACAAATCCAAATATTATTTTATATATTATATTTTATAAATTTTATGGCTAAGCACATATCAGTTGCACAGCACTACTCAATTCAGGACTTATTTAAGCTGAATGGATCATCCCCTTAATAACAATGGTCTACGTTTTATAAAACAGTTAAAAATGATAAATTAACTGCTAAGAACTAGAAAAAAACCCTGAGCTTGTCTTATGCATATTATAATTAATAATCCCAGCTCACTACATTCTTATGATATGCCTAGTTTAATCTTTGGCTAATTAGCATGTTTCAGACTTAACCTTCAGGCAACATTTAAGCAAAATCTTTCTTAAGCTGCCACCCTGTACTTTACAAGGTGAAGAACAGCAGCCTCAAGAAACTAACACCTATTTTCAATGGAATGTCACTTCACCAATTAAATGAACCCTATGACCTTAATCCTGCTATACTTTAGCTCCGAAAGTTATTTAACCCAAATCATTAGGGAATGATTGATTTCCAGTAGTCCTCCAGCACAGAAAGGATACACCCATTCCAGTTTAAGCCTCTTGGCTGGTAGTTCTACTTTTGCTTCCAAATTGTAAGATTCCACTTGCTCTTTGGGCATGTACATGGTAACAGGACGTCCACGAAGAAACATTTTTACGTATCCTTCCTCTATAAAAGGTCAGAAATGTTTAATGTTACACAAAAAAAGCCACCGGGGAGAATTCCAGTGCTCCTCCATCCCTTCCCACATAACAGTTTGGTGCATTACAATTACAGAATGACATGCAATCTCAAATTCAGAAATTTTGCAGGTTTGGTTTTTTTCCTAAATCATAATCACTAAGCAGAATTTTTAAAAAACATATGAAGTCCCTTCTTCCTCTAAATATTCTGAATAGCAGAATTAGAACTAAACAATGTCATGAAGAACTACAAAACAGAAAGGTCTGAAATTGAAACTTTTTTAAAAAATGTTACAATATTATGGTTTTAAAATATTAAAAATGGAGGGGAATACATCAAAGATTACAATTAACGCAGAAATGCCACTTAAAATTAATTTTATTTTTTAATCAATGTTTACAGTTGAGCATCAGCATCTAAATTATTTTCCAACACTCAGTCGCATTCTTCGCATCCCAGTGTAAAGATATGCTTTACACTTGATACAGTGTTAGAGATACATTCAAAATAAGGAACAGAAACAATTAGTAAGAGGAATCATGCTGATGTACATGCAGAAAAGATATGTGCTTTAAGAACTACTAAACATTGAAACAGGAATGACAACATTGACAGCACATTAAAAGAAAGGAAAATGACATACAGGAGAGAAGCTACAAAAACTCAATTGGCTGACAGAAGTAAACATTTCTAGAAGAAAATACTAAAAGTAATGTGTTGAACTGGTAAGAAATATTTTTGGGGCAGAGAAGCAGAGATTAATAACAGATCTGGAAGTACTGACTTGGGGACTTCATGGGGCTTATAAAACTAGGAGATCTGGGATATGCCATGAAGGTCTGACTAGGACTTTTGGGAAGTGGCAAGGCCAAAGTGGGTGTCCTGTGAACTTCTGATGAAGTTTGTCCAGATTCAGAACGTGCTGGCTCTTGCTGCTCCATCGGCAGATCAAGGGGTGCAGCCTTGTTCGCATGCGAATCAAGCAGTTTTGGAGTCAGTGACATCTGTAGAGTTACTAGACAGAATAATCGTGGGCACAGAGGAAATGGAAGGGCAAAAGTAACAAAAATCATGTAAATGAAAAAAAAAATATACAATTTAGGACTGTTAAATTACGCTATGAATTTTTAAGTATCATTACAAATATACCACTATTTTTAAAATTTGAAAGCTAAGGCTTTATTTTAATTGGAAATATGCATATGCTATAAACCCTGACTAAATTAATAAGAATTATTGATTGAACAAATAAACATCATAGCTATGCTGTTTACCTTACTAGATGTGTATTTTGCCTTTAGACTAAGTCATATGGGAAAGAGATCTACCTGATTTGTCACAGTAAAGTTATAGCTAGGTCTCTATAGCTTCATTTATAGAATGAATACATAAAACGAAAGCAACAGAAAACTTAATGCAAAAAAGAGACGAGATAATAATGATGAAATAATGATGACAGAAGGTTGGAACTTCAAGATGCCTGTTAAAATGATAGAATATTGGAATTGTTTTTAAAAATCTACTCCAATATAACTGTATTGGAAAATAAAATAGAGGGTAGAGCATTAAATAGCAAAGCATTACAGCACTGTTTGTATGCGCATGCAGCATCTATTTAATGAGCTTCAAACACGTGCCAACACTGCTGATGCCGGTGCATTGGAAGTCAACAGATTTTCAGCAACGACAATTACTGGCTGTACTTATCAAAGGCTGTGAATGAACCAAAGTTTAATTCACCAAGCTGCTTTTCTCACCTGAAGCTTACGGTACTCATAAAAGTTGCATTTAGCCATCTATAGTGGGAGCATTTGACCTAGTCACACCAGACTAGGGAAGTATATACTAACCAGTGAATTATACCAAGTATATTACAACATGTATATAAATTATGCCTTCAGAATGTGTGTACGTGTTTCTCCTAGCTATAAAGAGGAACTCAGGCTGATTAGGTCAGGCATAGAAGTCATATTGTGTATTTAGTTCTAACTTTTGGTAATAGTCCATCTCTATTAGCTTTTGTTCCTAACCCAAATACATTATCTACACAATCAATCTCCATCCTTCTTTTCATACTTTTCCTAAGTAAGTTTATAAGACAGTAGAGCTCTAAATGTAAAGATACAGATGTAAAGACAGACAATCATCAAACTACAAAGACAGATTAACAGTGAAACTTTTAGACAAATGTATCTTTTACATCTGCAGTTTTGTAAATTTGATATTGTTGCATAAATTAACAGTTGATGAACTGGAATAAAAAGACACATCAGTGCCAGTGGGATCTGCAAAGGAGAGCACCACTGATTGCAGGTATAAATTTGTACAAAGAATACACAGAGGTAGAGACTGTCTAATAGACTTTGCTTTGAGAACAAACATTTTTTGTTTTGTGAAATTCACAATTATTGCAAAGCTGGAAGATGCTGATTAGTGGAAAAATTGTTAGGGTATATCTATTTCTAAACAGCAGATAAATCTGTGATTAGATCACAGATATAAACATGCATCAAAAATGTGCATATCTACACTACAACTTAACTAAAGCTTTAGACACTAACACGGTATGTTTACCAAATGTAACTCTGTTGTATGACACTAAGCAAAAAGCAACAAGAAATTAGTTGTAGGCCTAGGTCTGTTTATTTAAGATTCAGAAAAATCTACAATCTACTCAGTAAGAAAAAGCAAGAAAAAACAAAGGCTTCTATGATGGTGTTAGGCCAACAGCAAAACAGCCAACAAAGGGGCAAATTCTATACGAATTTCAGCAAAAGTGCAGAATGCCATTTCAAACACAGTGAACATCCACATGTTGCCATATAGCTCTCTCAACATTTTTTTTCTAATTCAAATTCTTAAGAATAAGTCCACAAGAATGTAAATTATAACCCGTTATTACGATTAAAGTGCACCTGAGGGTTATAATTCAGTAGATCATATAATAAATGGTATAACATTTTTGTTTCACTCAAAAGGACTAGAAACATTTTAACATTGCAAAATGCGCACAAGTTAGAAAACAGCTGTGTATATATTGAGCTTTTATCCCATCAGAGCCATTTTGCTTCGAGAGCTATGAGGTTTTGGAAGTGAAGCCTACCTTTGCAGTGTGTCACACGGCGCTTCCCTTGTGATTACAGAGACAGAGACAGAAGGGCTAGATAAAGATGTGTTTGAATACAATAACTCTCTAAATACCTGCTCTACAGGCTGTCCAGCTTTATTCTGCTGCAGGCTAACCTGGGGCTTGACAAAACACTGAGCCATACACTGGGTAATTACCTCCTAAGCTTCTTTCCTCAGTTAGGGACCTCTGTTTGGTTCTACCATTAAAACACTGGCTTAAACTCCATTATGTAGCCATATACTTAAGTAAAAAACCAAGTAAAACCTTCTTAGAAAAAACATTCATTTCAGTAGGAATTTTGTCAAGGACATCAATGGTTACACTTATTTAATTACTGACCTTTATCTATGGGAGAAGTGGCAGAAGAAAAAATATTACAAACACCTTTGCTTACATGGTATAAGGGAAGGAGGAAAATTAGCCAAGGAAAGCATATTCTGTGCAAATCAGAAGTTTTCTTTTTCTAAACCATCAGTTTTCATGGAAGGGACATGAACCATAATTCTATCGTCACAAGAGACTTAAGTGTTTATTTAACTTCATGTACAAAATCTGTTACATTAAACCTTGAAATATGGCTTAAGAGCTTTGTTGGATGCTGATCAATCCATGCAGTAAACAAAAGATGTCCAACTTTTTCAGCTTTATGTATGATTACTGTCATAAAACTATGCATAAAAATAATACAATACAGCTGATAAATAAAGAGCATTTTTTCCCTTCCCTATTTTGTTAAAATAAATCTTTATTTTAGTTGGCTTTGACTTTTCAGAACAAAAATAACTGTTATATACACTACTCAGGTTCATATTTTTATTGAGACTCTTCAAAATTTAAACTGTCTAATGACAAGGACAAACACTGCTTTCACCTACACCTACTATTTCACTTTCAAAATCTTTCCAGCAAGGATAATACCTAAGATGAAAAAATTGAAGTGCTTTTCAAATTAAAGATAGATTACCCAAACTGTAGTAACAAACCACATTTTTATTTGTAATTTGACAAATTACATTACAGGCTTTGGAACAGATGTGGCAATCTTTAGAGGGCACCGTTTGATAATTAACAAGACAGCATCATAGCTGGAATTTGGCATTGCTTTAATTACCAAAATCTTAATACTGCTTTGAAAGAGAAGACATATGCTAAGTAAGAAGACATGGTCTTTTTTGTTCTTGTCTTCTTACAAAGAATCCCAACTGTAAAATAAATCTATTGGATCTATAGAATCTAGAGTGAACCGATCAACTTTTTAAAAATATATCAGCAGCAGCCTATAACTATCATGATTAGATTCCCAATACCAATTTCTAGGCATCCACAGAAGAAAGGGGGCTAGTGGAGGAACCCAAACATGTTCTCATAGTTACTATCTGCTTAAAAATTTTAAAAGTTCCTACCTGCACTGAACATTGGTTCCTTGGGTTTGCTGTGAAAATAATGAAGAAATTAGTATTTTAAAAGCATGCACATACAATCTGTACATGTATATGTATCAATATAATACAAAACCAAAAATATAATAATATAAATTTTTGTTGAGTGTATGTACGAATAAAATTTTTCAATAAAATTATTTACAAAGTAAATCCCCAGGCAAACACAGTTAAAACCAGTAAACATCCTCAATGGCACTTTTACATTCAATTCTCAGTACATTCTCAAAATTATAGATTTTCCTTAACTAACTACCAAATTCTCTTCTTCTGTGAAGTTAGTCCAGTTACAAGAGAACACAGGAAATGGCCACAAGCAGCTGTATCAGTTTTTGTTTCCAGCCTGGATTTAAGGATCAAACAAAACTTTGAATTCTGCTTTTTTCAAAGACTTCACATAAAACATGGAATTGCCCAGTTGTTCCTTGGTAAATGACAGTACTTGGTAAAACATAGAAAGCCTACATAACTATTACTAAAATATCTTCTCTTTGTCACAGTACAGCTGCCTGCAACTCAGCTGTTAATGGTTTTTTCTTATTGAGAAAATATTTGGGAAAACTTGAGGGGAGAATACATACAGCATGTTGAGAAGCTCTCTGGATAGTACTACCCTGTCTAAAAGGAAAGAATCTTTGCCAAGAAATGCTAGTCATTTGGGGGGTTTTGTCCTTTGCCCCTGTAAATCAAGCTTGAGGGTGTTGTTTCTGATCAAGAATGGAAGGGACACAAAGTTATATTAGGCAGTTATTTTTCTTTCTAGTTCCCTCTTCTTTAATGCAATAGAACTTTTGAAGTATCAGATAACTGCTGTAAGTTTCTTAGGGTGATCCCAAAAGGGTTGAACATCCTATCATTCTAATGGAGAAATGCTTAAGCATGAAGTATTCCTGGAGCTTGATGCCATCTCAACACCCTCTCCTAGACTGCAGTGGGCAGATAAGGAGAAATCAAAAAAAGAAACAAGACTGTGTTGGATTTTTGCACAGAGGTTTTTTTCTAAGCATAAAATATTCTCTCTCACTACAATTAAAGATATAGCAATTTGAGTTATTTTTCCCTTTGCTTTGTTTTGACACTTATATTGAGAATAATATTTTACTTAACGATAAACCCAAACCAAACTTATTCTGATTCTACTCCCAATTTAGCAACTTTCCATCATATCAGCCTTTGTGTTAATCATGCATCAAAATACATGCTTCAAGCTGGCATACACGGCCAATGTCATTTATATAAATAGCATGATGTGCTGCCACTGTTAACAGCAAGATGAACATTTTCTCTTATGAATGAAGATATTTTTAGAAAAAACACAACTTTATGGGATGGAGCATTAGTCAGAAATGCTGCCATATTAGAGACAAAACAGTCCTTAGCTCTGAACAGACCATGCCAACCTATTCAAGCTAATCAAGCAAATGTGAAAGGCTGATTCATGACAGTAATAAAGCAAATCATCTATACTTTCTAATTATACAAACCCTAAGCGCACACAGCTCAGAGCTCTGGCTACCCTTTTTCCTGAACTTGAGTCACATCCTACTTAACAAACCCTCAGGAAGGCTTACTCCTGACTGATAGCTACAGGACACTTCATAGTAGCATGGGAGATTACGGTCATCTCCTTACGTTTAAAGCTTCTTGAAAGAGCTTTCTATAGCATTTTGGCTTTGTGTAACAGCCTACAACCCTATGGGCTTTGAAAAACAGTGTCACAGAATATCTCGAGCCGGAAGGAATGCAAAGGGGTTGAGGATACAAACAGACTGTGAGTAGATGGTTAGGTTAACACATTCTTCCTCACTCTTTCACACATACAGTCAATTTTCAGGGGACAGTCTTGGTGCCAGTGCACAGAACCATCATTTTCCTTCCCATAACTCTTGCTTTGTATTTTGCATTGCGGCTCAGTTTTGAGTGGGAGCATGAGGCAAGTCTTTAACCAGCCTCTTCCACAGGATAAGGACACTCATTCTTCAAGGAGGTGAAAGCTGGGGTGCTGAACAGGCTGCATGGGACAGAAATGAGGGGAAAAGTCTCTAACCATGCAATGATTGTTTTCATAGTGGCACCAACATCATGAGCACCGGTTGAGGCAATCTAACACATGCTCTTGATTAGTTCCTTGGAATATTCACACTTTATTTAAGCATTGCATGCCTTGTGTGCTGGACCTCCTTCCCAAGTCCTAAGTGAGTGATTTCTGATCAGTGCTGTTGCTCAACCCTTTGTGGCCTAACAATTGCAAAATTACATAACCATTGAGTTTCTGTTGACATAGTATGTAAAAATTAAAAATGCATCTCAAGTACTGTCAACCTTAGAGAAAAACCAAGACATTTTGCAAATAGCCATTATTTTGTTGCAATGTTTTTATTTCTCAGCTATTTCCAAGTGTACAGTACATCTATATAGCCCATAGAAGTCATAGCTTTCCTTAATTTAAATGTATAACCTAATAGGCTCACTTTTTGTGTTTAGTAGCTTTAACATATAACTAATTTCAGATAATTGTCACCTTAAACAGGTAGCAGGATCAGAGATATATCCATAAAATGGACTTTGCAAAGCACTGTATTGTATTTAGATTTTGACATGTAGATCTTCCACTGCACAACACACACTGAATTAATCTTTTGGGCACTAATGAAGTTTTGGGATCTAATGAAGTTTTTTATATAAGATCAAATACACAGAGCAAGGGCACTGTAAGATCATGTTTGTAAAAACTTTTTCAAAAACTACAGTAAACTTACTACAGTAAACTTACAGTAAAATTACTACACCAAATTGGAAAAGCAATGAGATTCACCACTGCTGGGTGAAATAATTGTTGTTCATATTCCAGAAATAAGTCTACCCATCTAAGTACAGAAACTTGGTTTGTTAACAAAAACTATCCATAAGATGTTTGTTTTGTATATAGAAGATATGGTTATTTTAATCAATGAGGTCACCACATAATGGCTGTTGATATAATTTGACATGTATGATAGAGTAGGAAGCTATACATAGATGCAAAATAAAAAGCAAAGCCTTAGAAAAAAAATCCAACCATTTCAAGAGATCAATACAGAAAACAGCAGCTCCATGCTAATGACTTCCCCAAGGCAAAGTAGCTGCCTGAAGTTACACACCATTGCAACACTTCACAGAATTTACAGCTTAAATTATGAGTGAGCTGTTTTTTTAGCTGTCCCTTCACTGGTCATTATGGGTTTTGCTGGGTTTTGCCTTTCAAACCTTTCAGGCTCACTTGTCCCTAAGACTGCTGATGCTTGCTTTGCTGATTCAGATGTGTGCAGAGATACATTCTCTGTGCTACAAGGGTCTGAGAAAAGATTTCAAATCCACACATGCAGAAAGACACTTAGTTCCGAAGTAAACTTAAGTTAAGTTATTACTTAGTTCCTAAGTAATAATAGATTGTTTTTCCTCTCAAAAGTAATATTTTTAATGGATATAATGTATTGCTACAGTAAATTTTTTTCAGTTATATTTGTCTTTTAGAAATCTTGAAGTACAAAATCTTAGAAACAAAATGAAACACACATCTATTAGTTATTTGTTGCTTATAATTATTTTACAAAAATTTTAAGGGAAGAAAATTCAGATGCCAAGATAGAGTCAAATTTCCATAAGTACCAGAAGGTCCAGTCCTGTGGAATTCTGTTTGCTTATCAAAACTTCATTCACATGCATAGATGCAGAATGCAAACAAGATTTTAATTTGTGTAAATATTACATCTTCTTTGGTTACAATTTTATAACATATTCCCTGACAGTATTTAAATTTTTTCATTATTCCTTTAATTTGCTAAGCTTTTCACCGAATCACAGAACAGGTCATGTTGGAAGGGATCACAGTTGTTCATCTGGTCCAACCTCCCTCCTACTCAAGCAACGTTATACCAGAGCACATGGCACAAAATTGTGTCCAGACAGTTCTCAGATATCTCCACTGAGGGAGACTCCACAATCTCTCTGGACAAGCTGGTCCAGTGCTTGGTCACCCACACAGTAAAAAATTTTTCCTCCTATTTCTGTACATCAGTTTCTGCCCATTGCCCCTAGTTATTGCTTGGTGCCACCAAGAAGAGCCTGGCTGCATTTTCTTGCCACCCTCTGCTCAGATACATATAGATATTGATGAGGTTCCCTCTCAGTTGTATCTTCTTGAGGCTGAACAGGCCCTGCTCCATCAGCTTTTCCTTTTAAGAGACATGCTCGAGTTCCTTGATCAACTTTTTAGCCCTCCACTGGACTCTCTCCAGGAGCTCCATGTCCCTCTTGTACTGAAGTTCTGTGCTCTGCCCAGAACTGGACACAGCACTCCAGATGTGCCTCACCAGGGCTAAGTAGAAGGGCAGAATTGGATGGTTGGAATTGATGATCTAAAAGGTCTCTTCCAACCTTGACAACGCTATGATTTTGTATACGATCACCTCCCTCAACCTGCTGGCAATGCTTTTCCTAATGTACCCTAGGATTCTACTGGCCTTCCTGGCCACAAGGGCACACTGCTGGCCCATGGACAGCTTGCTGTCCACCAGAACACTTTCTCCTTTATCCATGCATGCAGGTCTCTTGCCCTCTTTTCCGATTTCTTGCTCATGTGGATGCATTGTTCTTGGGCCTGAAGGAAGTGATCCTTGAATATCAACCAACTTTTTTGGATCCCTCTTCCCTGCAGGTCCTGTTCACACAAGATTCTTCCAGGATCCCTGAGCAGGCTAAAGTTAACTCTTTTGAAGTCCATGGCTAAAATCTCACTTGCTGTCCTGCTTCATTCCCTCCTGGTACTGAACTCCACCTCATGGTCATGACAGCCAAAGCTGCCTCCAACCTTCACATCTCCAACAAGACCTTCTCTGCTTGTTATCACAAGGTCAAGCAGCACACTATTCCTTGTGGGATCTTCCACTACCTATGACATGAAGTTGTTATCAATGATTTCCAGGAACCTTCTGGACTGTTTGTGCTTTGTTGTGCTGCTTCTCCAGCAGATATCGCAGTAGTTAAAGTCTCCCACAAGAACCAGGGCCTGTGACTTTGAGGCTGCTTCAAGCTGCCTGTAAAAGAACCCATGCACTTCTCTCCTGTTCAGACAGCTTGTAGAAAAGACCCACAAAGTCCTACCCCTAATAGTCTGCCCTTTTATCTCAACCAATAACTTATTCTAAGTTCCATAGTTTTCACACTTGCTGTCTTGCTTCACAGATGAAAACAAAAGCCAGAAATCAAGCTATTAATAATGTAATCACCCATATTTGGGCTGTAAAATAGTACAAAACCAGCTCAGTCACTTCTTACTCAAGCAAATATGCTAAAGGGATAAAAAGGGAGGAACATTTTGTGCCACACCGTTGACAACGACTCGTGTTAAGGGTATTGATGCCCACACAGAGCAGGTAAATTAAGTTATTAGTTGAGCTTCATTAACAATGTGTTTTTATGGTCACATCATCTGTGAGACAGTGAAAGAGTACTATCAACACCATTTCTTGCAAAGGAAACTTCAATAGAACAGGTCAAATGAAATGGCCAAAACTAAATTCTGACTAGAAAACACAGGAAAGAACTGCTTGACCTATACTGACAATATTGATGAGCCTCAATGAAACAGCTATTTGTTCAAGGCTATTCTAAGCCTGAAATCCTTGGACAAGATATCCTCTTTTCTCTGTGCTCTCAGCAATATAGAGAAGCATGATCAGAGGTACATAGAGATAGGCATCACTTCATTCTGCTTCACTGAACAGCACTTGCATGTAAACCTCTCCCTTCTTTTATCTTTAATCTGGCTCTCAGACCAAGGCATTCATGGTTCAGAGACTGGCTGGACATCAGTCTACATGTGGGATGTGGTGACTGAATGCTTCTCAGCAATTGTTTTGGTTTTTCTTCCTCTTCCCTTCACTTCTTAAACTACCTTTATCTTGATTTATGAGTTTTCTCAGGTTTGCTCTTCCTATTTTCTTCTCCTCATCCCACTGGAGGACAGGAAGTGAATGGCTGTGTGATACTTTGATGCCAGCTGGGGTCAATGCACCACAAACAGAAACTCAAAGAAGTACGTGTCAGAAATAAGAAGACCAAGGGAAAGCACTAAGATATTAGAAAAGGCATGTTTAATAATTATGAACTTTCCTAGGAAATTCTAAGTTCTCATAGTGTTTATAGTTTAGAAATAAGGCAAAGAAATTTAATCTAAATATGAAAACCTGTTTTATTTCAAATGTTTTAATAAATACTTTGGTCCAAGAACTGAAGCTTTGTAAAAAAAGAAAGCTTCCAATATTTTTAACAAGAAAAACTAAGTTCACTAAAGAAACTATCAGAGCAGGAGGCAGAGAAAGGGGATAGATACTTAGATAACATTACCTTTCACTGTTCTTTTTACCACTAGATGAACTGCTGGTGGAACCAGTGCGGTTGCGACTCCCTTTGGAATCTCCATAGCTTTCCCTCCGACCTCCTGGGGACACACGCTCAGCTGAACTGGTTCTCTTAATGGTGCTAATAAAACAAGGAGCAAGTTTCACAGTGGCACTTGTAAAAGGATATATTCTACAATAAATATTTTTGAGAAATGTATCAAGTAGAACACTGACCCTAAAAAAAGAACTGATTTTTAAAAAAAATCTTAACTTGGTTTGTTAAAGAGCCTATGTAAGAGTTTTGCTGAGTACCTGGTGCAATAGAGATGAACATACTGCTTTTTCCTTAATCATAAAATAGGAGATGGACTAAACCAATTTCATAGAGTAGTTGCAATAATTTTTCTGGGTCATGTTTCAAATCTCTGACTACCACTCCATACTTCTGAACTTTTGGATTCTCTTATGAAGAAGTGAAAGATTTAAAGAGAAAGCATATTGCTTGACATTTCCAGCCAGGCTACAGAGAATGCTAAAAATATGTCAAAATTTGAACACAAGCAAGCTAACTTTGGGTCTTCATCCAATATCAATTACTCTGTGGTTCAAAGTTAGTTTTAACTTACTCCAAACTGCAAATAATGGTGAGCTGGACTGCATTTTTTTGTATTGTTGACAAAAATGTATGCTTCCTAGTTACATGTATGAACAGATTAGATTCCCCACATGTCCTGAGAGGATGTTTCTCAAAGGCTTTTTAAAGCTCACCCTACCCTCTCGCTCTTCAACCATCCTTCCTGCCAAGGTAGCTATCAAGGGAGCTCCCATGTGGCTTTATGGCACCCCTAGACATCCAGCTCTCTCTGATGGAAAAAATATGAGCCAAAACATAAGCAGTATTACTTAATAAATTAAGAGAAGCTCAGTCAGAACTTAGACCTTATAGGAGACAAATTATTGACCAAAGCACTTCTCCCTAAAGCAGTGCTTCCTAGCAAGAGAGGGAGCAGCTAAGGGTGCGGCCCCAAAGTGGGTAATGCTCCACACGCTGCTGCAGGCCCTTTGCAGCAGAGAGGCTCAGGCAGCAGGACCCAGACTAGGGCAGAAATTGCCCCCATGGCAGCAGCTGAATGACAGAACTCAATGTCAGGGTCTCGTTTCCCCCCGCCCCCATTTCAGTCCTGTACTGTTTTCTCCCCTGCAGAAAGCACAATGAAAATATCCCCTTTAAGCCATAAAATCCCCATACTAAATAACCACATTCAGCAGCTCTCTCACCCCAGAAATCAGGGACACCAATGATTGCTTTCAAGATCACATCTCTCTACCCAAATCCCAACCAGTAGCTCCATCCCACTGTGAAAACTTCAGTAGTTGCTGCTTTAAGGCCAGTCTCATCCTAGTCACACCTCTTATCATCCCCAGCCACCTCCCCCTTAGCTTCCACACACCCCCAGAGATGCTCTGCTTACCAGAATACTCATCTCATGCATTCTTGAGGACTACTGCAAACCTCCCCATCAGTCCCTAACAGCTACACCTCCTCTGTCATCTCAGTCAGCTCCTCTCTGGCTCTGTCCCACTTTACATGTGGCGTAAGTTGGCTCTCCATAACTAGAGGAAGCAAGATAGACTTTTCTGTCTGGTCAAAAAATGCTTAGCTTAGCAACTGTACACCACCTGCTTTAAAAAAACCCCAAACTTATTTCTGCTCCCCCATGTCTTTTTACCAGCAAGGAGGGGAATGTTTCAACACCTCAACTGAGACTCAGTTACAGAAACAATGGGAACACCTGAACCAGTCTTTCTGCAAAGCAATTGTCCTTCTGAAAAGAAGGCAGCGCCCATCCAGGGGCGGATCTGCAGAGGCGATGCATGTTAAGGCAGCTTGACAAAAAAACCTCCTGGTACATGCGATGGTAGGACAGATGTTCAGTGCTGCATTCTTGTAATAAAAAGAAGCTTCAAATGATTAAGCTGAAATTAAAAAAATAGTGTTTCTGCGGAGAAAGCAATGTAAGAGAGCAAGCAGAATGCAAAATTACACAAAGACAGAACAAAATACATTTATAGGGGAAGAGAAAAGGCAGCAACAAGAATTTAGTTCTGTCTCAATTTCAGAAGCATACTTCCTACACTAGGCTAACATTATCCAAGTCATCTCAATGTCAAATGCATGAAAAAAACCTTCTCTAGTAAATGAAAGAAGATATGTTAATATTTAACTATTCTCCCCATATTTCATAACATCATCCAATTTAATACTACTCCAGTTAAAAAATAAAACCTTGATACTGAAAATGTTTATTCCACATTAACTTTACTAGCATGTGCCTTCCACTATTATATACATTAATTACAGAAAAATTCCATGTGATTTGTCAGGAGCAAATCTTTATTTTGGCATCCTTTCCTGGTTAAGAAAATTTCAGTGTAGGCTGATGTTGATGCATATTTTCTTTGTTAAAGATAAGAGGAGTCAACATCAGCCTATACCGAAATTAAATTAAGGACATTATCAAAGTATACTAATCTTAGAAAAAAAAAAGTTACAGAAACAATTTGAAACGAATTTTAATGTTGCTTGGGGTTTTATTTTTATAGCTGTCAACATTCAAAAGATGATATAGGGGATAAGAAATGAAAGGGTGGATAAAATTTAAAAGCTTAATTCTATCTTCTTTCTGAATAATGAAGTCTCATATCAGTATAAAAACTACTTTAACCACAGGTGTAAAATTCTTTTAAACCCTTATGATTTCAGTCCATCACTGCTTAAACTAATTAGTAATGCTATCTTCTGACAAATTTTGTTTTAAACTTTCAACAACAACAACAAAAGCTCAATGAGACGTATTTGTTGGTGGTTGGAAACAAGGACTCCATTATATTAACTCAGTTTTGGTATTATACACATTTTGTTACCTAGACTGTTAAACACCAGTGATTATATCCATAGCTACAGTAGATAAACTGTCATCTGAGGAGGAATTTAAAATTACAGAAAATACTCATTTAACTTACAGGTTTGTAAGAGCATAACTGGATTCCAGAATTTGACTTCCACATTAGTGATATGAAGGGAGAGCATTTGCAATTATTTAAGAATATAACATTTAGTTACACAATTTTAACTTAAGACAGCAATGTAGTCTAACATCCCTATAACAAAAATTATGTTAGTATGATATAATGCAGATACCATCACTGACATTATTATTATCTAAGCTGTGTGATGCATTTATCAATGATCAGAAAGTTTTAGACATGTACTTCGGGAAGTGTTAAAAATGGCAATAATAATTACATGTTAATGCTTTTACTAAAATAGTCACTTTCTATGTGTTGAATTGAAATGGAAAGGAAAAACAACTGAACTTCAACACTACAAAGCTATTAAGGATCCCTCACCTTAGAGCAGGCTTTTTCAGTTTGCATGCATTGAGAAGATTCACAGACCTGCTTAATCCAGATTGAGAGGTGCATAAACAAAGCAGAATAAAAAGTGAATGCAACAATAAAATGTGGAAACAAGACATTTACAAGACTTACATTAAAAGACAAAATTGCATGCTTTCAAGATATGAAGTCACGTGCAAGAGTAAACAACAAAGTGCTTATTGACTCAGTTAGATGTTTGATCATTTCAAACCATACATTTAAGAACACCAATGTATCTTTGAATGACAAAATCTCAGCAGTGCTCCAATAGACTGACCATTTGTAAAGCGACCCAAAATGAAAATTAAAAAAAAAAAAAGAAAAAAAAAATCAAAGAGGCTATCTGAAGGAACACGACAGATGATCCAGCTAAAAGACAAAGACTATTAAAAAAGCAACAACAAAGACAAGAAAATAAATCCTCATATATACATACATATACCACTGCATAGCATGAATGTTTCAGGTAGTTGCATTACTGAATTTTGGTGAACAAATCTGGCTAAAATTAAAAAGATATATACTTTATTACTAAAATTATTTGGGAAAATATAAAAGCTTTTTAATAAAATAAAGTAAAAAACACCACATAATACTCTTAAGACAGAAACTGATGGCATTAGTATTTTGTCTAGCACTCATTCTGACCTTCATTTAAATCAATTAGAATGAATTCAGGAATAACATATGACTTTAATTTCATTACGCCTCTGAGCAAAATGCACTAATAACTTTAATTGTTAGAGATATTGTGAAGTGGTGTAATAGTTTTGCCACCCAAAGTTCAACGGAGAGAGATTTCTTTTTTAATTTATATTCTAAATATCTTAAACCATTTTCTTTGAGAGACAAGTGTTACACAGAGCATTTAATTGAAGGTTCAATTCAGAGTTTGTGTGTTTGCCAGTTACAAACCATCGCTGCCCCCCAACAGAACGCACAACATTAATTCCAGGCGACTGAACAATTTCCTAGGGGCCATGTGTTTAGAGTTTAGAAGAACAGGAATTTATCATATTAAAGTATTTTTTTTCTCCCTGCAAACAAAGCTCTTTATGTTTTCTTTGTTCCTGGTTCTTCCTTTTGATCTCCATTGTCAAAGTTTTGCACCACTGTAATACTTTCCAATCTGCTGGAGGAGAAAGAATGACTGATTGTCTCCTTTTGAAAGGCAAAGTATGTGCAAGCCTGCAGCCTGCACCAGCATCCCTACTGGGAAAGGTACAGTCTGCATTCTCCTCCCTTACTTTTTTTTTTTTTTTTTTTCCTCTTTTTCCCCCTCAACTCTTGGAAACAAAGCTATCCTAGATGAGTCACAAAACCTAAGATTTTAATAGGGAACACAAAACTCACTTCTACACGTTGGCCAAATTCCAAAGACAAATTTAGTGTTAAGCAGCAAACCTCAAGCCACATTACATGCCAAAGAAAGAGTGCAGGGGGGAAGGGAAAGTTCTACTCATAATACACTAAATTTATCTTATTCGGAATGAAAATTCGGAATTTCAAATAATTATTCTAAGCACAAAGTTCAGAATAAAACTATGGAAGCATTCAAAAAACTATTACACAAAATAGCTCATATGCTTCTACATCATAGAATTACTGTATATATATTAAAATAAAAATCAAATTTCCTGATCAAATGTTTCTTGTGAAGATGACATGCAAACACTTTACAAAGCCAGGCAATTCTTGATTTTCTGTCTGTGTTAGGTGATTGTTCAGCCCATCTCAGAATCACTGCAGCTCTCTGTTAGCTGGTTGGCACCCAGAGCCTCCCAGTTGCGTTCACATGGCCCCCAGAACCTGAGTGCAGTGGCTCCTCTTGGTGCTTGACCACAATTTTTGGTCCCAGTACCACCAGCATCACCAAGCTTTCTATCTTGCACAGTTATTACCATCATATACATTTATAAAACAGTTGATCCATGTTTTGGATTTGTGCTTTTGCTCTATTCAAATTATTTCAGTCCTTCCTTAACTTGGATAATTGGGCATTGACTATATGAGATCTGAATGCTGAAGTGGGGTTTGGTGCCCTCAATTCTAATTGAAGTCAGAGTCAGTTGAGGTTACTCAATGCTTTGCAAGATCTGGATCTAATTATCACATTAGGCCCTATAAGAACCTATTGATATCCAGAGATACATGTTTTACATATGGAAAAGCAATATGCATAGAGGTTAAATGATTTGCATAAGGTCACTGAGAGAATACATGGCAGAACTCAAATAAAAGCTTGCTAGTTCCACCCTTTCAGCCTCAAGCCTTTTTTATTACCTCCAATTTTATATTCCTGCCAGAATAAGTCATTTCCATTTCAAATATTAAATGGGAAATCAGAAAATGTAGTGAACTCTGAACCACATCTCCTTGGTAATCCAGCGAGGCAGATAAGCCATATACCAACCTGTGGGTTCAAATGAGTTAACCAACACATTTAATACAGCTATTGTATGAAATGAGATTGTGTCTGCAGACATACCAGTAAATACATCTATCTCTAAGCAGGAGAATGTATGGATGCACACTTAGTCCCCACAGTGTGCATAGTCCCCGTGCAGACTATTTGCATATATTTACATAAATAAAGCACAACAAACTGTTTCAAGGGACAGACTGATGTCATTTCAATTGGACATCATACAGTCTTAACCTAAACAGTGCTAAGTGTAGGAGAAGAGAGGAATTAGAAAATATTTGATTGTAAGCCCTCTTTTCATAAGGCAGTAAAACATTTGGGAAGGACTCCATTAACCTGCACTTTCTGTTGGATATATGGTCACAGTTAATAAGAGAACGAAAGACACTATTTTTTACTGTTGCAATCCTAGCAGATATTTGTCAGTTTCAACAGCAGATCAAAAGTTTAGAAGATGACTCAGCAAAAAGTATTTTTTTCCCTTTCTACTGCTGTTTTTAACTCTACTGTTGGGGTTTTTCCCTGCTGTTGTTTGTTGTTCTACTGTTGGTGTTTTTTCCCTTTCTACTGTTGTTTTTAACTCTACATTTTCAATTGTGTACCTGTGTCATACAGAAAAAATATTAAAAGCATTCACGTAAAAAATAAATTTAAAAACATCTATAAACACTTAATACTATTTACAGCTGCTGTGTCACATGACCAGTCATATTCTGGACTAAAGACTACCTACACTACAAATTAGCCACAGTTCTGGAAGCAGTTCATAAGAAAAGCGCACTGCTTAGCAGAAATCAGAACTAAAAAAAAAACAACTTTGAGATTTCCCACCATCTGTAAACTGTGCAATACTGAGAGAAGCTTCTAACATAAATAAACAAGTCCTACCCCTTGAAAAAGAAAGCTATTTGATTTTGCTGATGTATTTCCACTACTATTTTATGCATAAACATATGCAGTTCCCAAAGGTAAAAGGGTCTGGTATAAATACAAAGTGTGATTGAATTCATCTTAAGGATGCATAATGAATTATTCTACTTGACTGTATACAACAAAGATATTTGGAGCACTTACTGTATCATCTTTGAATACTGAGTATGTGGAACACCATTTACCATAAACCCTGAAATCCAATCAGTTATTTCAAGGTTTACTATTAAATGATTACAGAATAATTTACCAAAAAAGATGTTTTGTACAGTCATTAATCAATGAGGTTCTTACCATTCCACTTCATTCCTCTTGAAGTACATTTATAGGCAAGGTATAGAAATATGCTTTAATAGACTTTAATAAAGGTAACAATAAAGAACATTTTCTCATTAGAGACACCAATACAGAATTTTAGAGCATTTGAAGGGAACAATAATTCTACAGCACCTGAATTTACAACTGCTTTTTTCAGGACATGAAGCAATCCCACCCTCCTAAGCACTCTTAATAAGTGCTCCCCCGTGGCTAAACTGTCCACATAGTTTTTTTCTTTTCCAAAACTGAATATATATTTTCATGCTGCATATTAAAGCACATTCAGTCTAGCTTCTTCAGCAATGAGAAGGGACGTAGCATAACAAAAGGACACTAAATATTTCCCCTGTGGAAGAATTTCTCACACAGGAATCAAGACAGTCTAAAAATACTCCCTAATGATGCTCTCTAAGGACTTTCCCACTGGCATTCTGGGTATCCAGGCTGCACATGGGTCAGGTGGAAGGGATACAGGGTGCCACTTATCTACAGGGATCCTAAGCCAGGATAATCCCTACAGGCTGCAGGCAATACCAGATGGAATACCTGAACTACATAAAGGCCTCCAAGAATAGAGAAAGCATGAGTATGATCCTGACCTGCACTTCCACCCTACTCTGGGGCAGAAAGTCCTATGCTGAACCTTAGAGCATAGAGACTCAGGAATCACACCCTCTGTACACAGATAAGTCTCCCAATGCCTGTACTCTCATATGTTTTATAACTACTAGATGAAACTTAATTAGGAAGAATGAAATTATGATAACTATTAAAAAAATAATTTGTGAAGAACAAATGGGTTTTAAAATTCAGCATGTACTAAACAGTACCCCTTTTTAAACACTAATATGTTTCCTTTTCTAAAAGGAAAGTTCTTTCACCCATCTTCAAACTCCTGATAACAGAAATCTAATAATGGAACAGTTTGGACAGTATTTACTTTCCTTCTTTTCTGTTAAGGGCTGATTCAGACCAGCCTGCCAAAGCCTACAGCTGCAGCGAGCTCCAACTCATAAGAGCTCACAGAAGTTCATTTTTGTGACATAAACAAATATGATATTTTCTAATTTTAACTGTGTACAGTGTAACTTCTCTCTGCTCTACAATAACAGAACCTGGAGTTTCTTGAAAATCAGTCCCCTTCAACACAGTAACAAAACTGGCATATGGTTAGCCACCATCTCCCCTTTGATGAAAAATTCTCTTTATGAGCGAGACCTCAAATCTTAGCAAGTTAATGCCCTCATTTCTACAACTTACCCTCTCTCAGAGCTGTCAGCACCATCACTACAAACAGACGAGGAGACACACAAAAGAAATGTACAAAAAAGCCCTTCAACCCAAACCCCACACTATTATCTTTTACACACATACCACGCAGCAGATTCACACCACAATAACTGCCACATATAACTTGAACTTGCTTCACCCAATCCATTCCATTCCTTGTAACCCAGATGTATAAAACATTTAGGCTATTTAAAAACAGCTACACACAAAGCAAATTGGGACAGAGCAGTAATTTTAAAAGGCTTAATACATGCTAATGGTAAGATATCTAAAGATGGATGTTTTCATTTGCATAAATATGTGCTAGGCATAGAATTTTCCTCCTCCCTGAGATGCTGCTAACCCTGTGCATGCAGTTTATATGATAATTTTGTTAGTGAGAGAAAACCACCAAAGATAACATCCTGATGTAAAATGATAACACTGTTTCTCTGCAGACTATGTATTTTCTACTAGCTACTCAAACAATTCTTGAACCCCTTTTCACATCATGTTGGGCAACAGCACAGTAGAAATGCTTTATTCTCTCTATGCTAAATTCTGAAAAGCAAGAAATGAACACAAACCAGTAAGACCAAGCATTATGCATTCTTTCAATACTCATGGCAATAACCTTAATTGTAATTAGAATGAATAAATTTAAAGCCTCTTAGAACGAAATCCAGCTCCTTTTCTTTCCGAACTAAATATTTAGACTGCTGCTTTGCAAGTAAGAAAAACTACATATCCAGAAGGTTATAGCAGGAGCTACATCATGTTTTCAATTCCAAGGTTATAAGGTTTCTCATAGATGCTTACCTTTTTGCTGCTGGTGTTACAGTCTCCTTTCTGGTTCCTGATGGAGAAGGTAAAGAGCCACTTGGTTTCTTTGGTAATACAGTTCCATTGTTAACTGTAGTCCTTAAAGGCAGGGTTTGTACCAGTGGTCTTGCTGTAAAACAAGTGTAAGATGAAATCATTGCCTTCATTTACTTTTCTGTGTTTTTTCCTCAGCAAACAACACTAGAATATATTAAGTCTTCCATGTAGTCTGCCATTTTTGTGTCACTACGGCCAAATTCAGCATAAATGAGGGTTTTAACATTGAGGCATTTTTAGAAATTATTGTTATTATTCATAATCATAATAGTCCTATCGAGTAAAAACTCTGTCCTAGATCAAGGAGCTTAGTAGTAAGTGCAAAAGTAGTGGTTGTCCTCAAAACCAATCCTGCTCTGCCAAAAGAGCATCAGTCTCTTCCCCACCTGGATAGCATCCAAAGGAGTGCTAGAAATGAAGGCAAGCTGTCATCCCAGAAACTTCTGCTCTTCATCCCTCAGTCTTCTTGGAGATTTTCCACAAGCAAATTATCTATTAAGAAATTTCTATTCCCCCTAAAAGGTCTTTTTTCAAACAATGTGGACTTATGTTTGACAGAAAGATTTGTACCCTTTATTCAGATAAAGCTACTGAAATCAGCAGAAGAGTGAAGGTAATAAGCTGGCATTATCTACCTACATTCTCCTGATCAAACATTGGCTCAAAAAAAAAATGATCCACATGTCATAGCTGTAATCAAAATTAGAATAACAGAAAAGTACCATTCAAGTAGTTAGAAGTTAGTTGCAAAACCAGTGTTTAAAACTGCAAGCAACGAGTATCAACATGAAAACTACCATGGATCATGGCCTCGAAACAGACACAAACATGACTAGTGCTCTCTCTACAGCAGGGAAAAAAGCTTGAATCACCTGAAATTTGACAGGACTTTATATTACAAACCATTGTAAAGATGCCAAAAGCCTCTGCGTTCAGAGAAACACCACCTGAGAGAAGGCAGCAGTCACAAGTCACTTTAGGAACATAAAATTTCATTGAACTTGGAAAGGATAGCAGGGAGAATACCAATGAAATGTTCTTTAAAAAAGACTGCCACGGATAAAAGGCTAAACTGAAATAGTACCACTTGTATACAATTATAGGTCACATTGTAACAACATCTTATTGTAGCACTGACAGCAAGCATTTATTGACTTGTTCACCTGAAGTTTTCATATACTGAACAAAAAGATAGATGTGAAAAACTGTGCCTTCAGAAGACTGCCAGTAAATATGGCCTGCTACAGAATGCAACTTGCAAGATGAACTGTCTTGAAACCTTGTTAGAACACACACCTAATTGTTATGTATTTGTCATTTATTTGTTCAGAGGAGAGAAATTTAGAAAAAAAACCTATAAGGGAAATAATGAAGGAATGAAGCTTACTTGGCTCAGAAGAGTAAAGGATGACAGGAAAGAGAGTCAACAAAGGAGATAAAAGGAGAAAATTTTCTCCATGCTCACTAAGAGTGCCTTCCAGCCCAGCCTTGCATGACCTGCTTTAACTGACTAATGCTGTCTCTACAGCTTATGCAAAACATCTGAAGTTTACTTGGCTTATCAAGCCTCTATTTAGGTTTTTTTATTAATTCAGATATTATAATTCTATTTACTTCTCCTTTATTCATTTTTTTGTATATTAAATTCTTTTTATAGTTTTGTGCTGGAAGCTCTGCTGCTTTTTTCCTAATTGCTGCACTGCTGTAATTAATCCATACATATATGGTTCTGCTGCATTCTACAGAATCACAGGTAGTTAAGTTGAGAAGTTGTGGACTTGTCTCCTGGCAAGCTTTCTGTAGCTCACAAAACTTTAATGAGGTTTAAGAAGACAAATAAGAACAGCAATTTAAGTTTGAAAAAAATGATTAAAATATTTTCCTTATTTGTAGTTATTTAAAAATACTGCCTACTAAAGAGTAGCTGGAGTGAACTAGCTGAAGTCTGTTTACTCTCCCAACCTTATGAAATCAAAACTAGCAGCAGCCAGGAATAAATCCTGCAACCTTTAACAGAAGTTTTGCTTCAGATCCAGCACAAATGCACAACCCACACTTCTGGAAATAGAGATTTAAATGGTCAGCTAGTGTAGAAAGCAACACCATGAAACTCTGGCACAACACACAGAAAAACTGTGCATCATTCAATAAATCCACTGTTTACTTGGGAGCTATTTAGTTTTATTTACAACAGCTAGTTCACGCCAGTGGTAACTGGCATCACAGTCACACAAACCCAAACATGTCATTGCTGTTAGAAGTCAGTAACACACTGCTATTACTGCTTGGTCAGTAACGTTTATTTTGGAAGTTCTGGTGCTTCAAGGTCTTACCTGTGGTAGCAGGACTGACAAGTTTATCAGCCTCAGCAGCAGCTTTTTTAATCATACTCTGATCTATGGATTAATAGGGCTGTTAAGTTTACAAACAAACCAATAATTGCAAAAGGAAAGAACAACAAATACAAGTAAAACAAAGGCAGGAAGCCATACTGAAACTCCACCAAGTAGTAGATTTAAATAAGGAAAGGGAAAAAAAACCTCCAAAAACTAAACAAAAACTCAAAACACCATTAGGGAAGGAGCTCCACAAATGGACAAGATAAGCCGCTCCCTTTCCATGATGTATGCTGCTTTTAAGCTGCTTAGTTCAAGTTTAGAACAAGAATGCAAAGACTGAAAACAAGCTCAAGATTTATCCATTATAGATTTTAAAGTCTAAAAATTGAAATCTTTACATTAATTTAAAATCTGAAATATTCAGAAAAATTAAGTCATTTGTTCCATGAAGATTCTTGTTCCAGCCTTTATACAGTACTGGGGTGATCCTGTTTTTCCAAAGGCATAGACCCCTCCCAGCACACACACTTAATCGTGATCTACTTCATCTATAGATCAAATTATAACAGCAGCACACAGTATGCTTCAAGCCTCAGGACACAATCTCTGTGATATTCTGTGGGATGAAATTCCACTTTTTAAAATTCCAGATGTGGAATTAGTCATTAAACAATATAGGGAAATAAACAGGTTCAGTCCATGCAGCCCAAGGGGCAAAGTATGAGAAGCCACCACTCCAGCTCCCCCCATGTCTAAAAAAGCCCCTCTCTAAGAGTCTCCATCAGGAGCCTCCATAATGCTATTCCAAACTAAAATTAGTCTTATGCTAAGTAATTGCATACAGTTTGTTATAAAGTAGTTGTGCCTACTATGGAATAATAGGCCACTGTGAAATATATCATATTTGACAAAACAGCTGGAAAAAACCCCAAGTGATCAGAATACTTCAGATTCTCTTTCATGTTTATAATTCATATTTAATAAGATTGACCATACACCAAATGATACAGCTGATGTACAGCAAACTGAAAATTCTTTACATAAATAGTCACAGTATTGATCTTCTCCAGAAATTAGGTGACTTTTGTTGACAAATACCAGTACTCATTCAGGTAATTTGCAGTGGAAGAGCAATTGACATTTGTAGTCCTCTATTTACATTATTCCAGTAAAACTTCTTACACTGCAATTTCATATTCACAATAAGAACCAGCCATGCCATATTATACATTAAAAAACCCTCCAAACTACACACACACACAAATCCCACAAACAAAGAAACCCCTACAAAACCAGCCATTGAAGACAGGGGGATGGGCTTACAGCAGCTTTTCTTCAGTGTACATTGAACTATGGCTCTAATGGTCTGCCATGATCAAGAAAGCACCTCCTCATTTAGAGTTCGACTCTGCTCAGAGAACCCATGAAAATCTGGTTTGTATTTTGCTAAGTAAAGCCAGCAGGCAAGAAGAACAGATTTGGTTACAACTCAGTAATAATTACTAGACTTTATTTCCTCCATGCATCAGATAATATCTATTTCACAGGCAACATGAAGCCTCTTAATCCCTTGTAAAACCAGATTTGATGGAACATTTTATCACAGTGGAGGCTATTTTTAGTAAAATTTAACTTATCTGATATTTTAAATTTTTTTCTCAATAAAACAAAGACAAAATAAGGAGATTACAACAGAAAGAGAAAAGAACATGAAGACGAGATCACAGATACTTAGTGCCAGTCCATCTGACAGCTAGCATGAGACACAACCAACTCACTATTTGGCTCTGTAATTCCATCCCTTTCAGCTTTCCCCATCTCCCAACACAAAACTTTGGAACAGACATGATATCTCAGTTCAGCAAATGAAGTAGTTCCTACCTAGTCTGTTAAATCAATGACTAGAACTAAATATTTGTTGCAAGGTCATAAATATATAACCAAGATTAAAGGAAGTCCTAACTTTAAACTGAGATAATTATGAATCCATAAATACATAACATAATTCTCATGCCAAGTAAGGTTTTAATTAATATTAATATATATCAGGACCCCAAAAGAAACAACTTTTAAAGTTAGACAACAGAGAGCCTGTGAAGTCAGTACTTTCTTTCACATCTAGGATGCCACTACTCTTACTCCTAAGACCACCCTAAGATACCCTGTGTGTTTCTCTAAGCTGCACACAGGCAGCCTCCCAGGCCTTTGCAGCCTCACACACTAGAGTAAACCACACTGGTTGGGTTCTAATAAACTTTACTCCTGTAAAGTGTTGGATGTTCAGGTCCAGTTTTTCTGAATTGTGCACAAAACCCCATTCCTGCAGAGAGCTCCTGCAGGAGCCACAAGAGAGCACACTGTGGCACATAGGCACAGCACTGAATTCTGCCAAGCAGTGACATTTGTCACACCTTGCACCTTGCTGGCTCTGCTGCTCTGGAACATGGTCAGGCAACAACCACAGCTCTACCTTTCTTTCATAGCTGAGCAGCTGGTGTTGTACCATCTCTTTAGTCATGTCAAATCTGTGCTACCTTAGAGCTCTGTCTAATGTCTGCATGATCCATAGACACCTAAGACATTTTAAATTAAATGTTAATTACATTTTACTTAAGTTTAATTCATTTTTTTAGGATAAAAAACCCCCAACCTATTAGGAGTTTCACCCAGAGAAGACAATGCCTTCCCTAAAGACTTTATAATATATCTTGACCAGAAGTAAGGAAATAGTAGCAATGGTTAAATGTAGATTGTGGATTAATCATTAAGAAAATGCAAATGCTTTGCTGGTTCATGTAAACAGTAGAAGGCTCACAGATTTAACCATCTGGATTTTTATGTGTTCTTTTTAACAGTTGAATTTCAAATGTATTTTATTTAGATTTTGATTTGTTGATTTTGAATATTTCAAGATCTAATGAATAACTTATTTTAATGCATATGAAACAGTCATTGAACTGCACTATTTTACATTTATCTGAAATGCAAACCTTTGGTAGGTCCTTTCTTGTTCTGCATGGCCTGCTGCTCCTCCGTAATATTCAAGCGTCGGACCACATCAGCAAGGGCAGATTTGAGCAGCTGGATGTCATCTTCCTGCATCTGGACACGCTGCTCCAGAGAGGCAATGCGATCTGTGACCTCCATACTGCTTGCAGCAGAGGCACTGTCATCTAAACAAAACAGTAGAAAAAAAATGCATTAGCAATAATGGATAACCATCCAGAAATACCTCATGCAATTGGCTGCAGGTAGAAACAAGGCTTTTCTCAGACCTGATGACTTCTTGAGAAAGAAAGTTTTTAAGTGACCAAAAGGAAGAGATGGAAATATAAATAAATAAATAAATAAAAGATAACATATGTAAGTAAGATGTGATGATGATGTTGGCTTCAGGGCCAGTTGTTAATTGGGTTCCACTATCAATTATCTGCATGTCAGAACTGCAGTGATCAATCATCACCCTTCACTATTTTGCTCAACACAACATTCTGACAACTGCTGGGCATTCACGTAGAGAGCTACATTTTCTGATATGCTACACACCCTTCCAGATTTTTCTGTCTCATATGGGTCATAGAGATACATTATAAATACATAAGTAACAGATAAGCTTACAGTTTTTCAAGCTACCATACACAGACTGAAGAACAGACTCACCCAGTCTGCTAACCCCTGGTTTATACCAGCAACTTTGAGACATTCCCTCTGACTGAAATAAAATCCCAAATAAATTCAGAATTATTCAATAACTATACTCTAAGCCTGCAAATTATTAAAAGGGTTATTATTTGGCATACAATTCACCCATTATTTGGAAGTAATCCATAGAAGTTTCAAGACTGCAAATCCATGATGAGGACTACACATTCTTTCCTTTCAAAACTAGTAATAGGAATATTTTTCCTAAATGAGTACTTTTGTTCCTATCACACACAAACAGTACCTCCTATTACAGTATTAAGTTAGGAGAAAGAAGAAGAAAGCAACACTAAAGACATCAAAATCTGTATCCAATAGGGAAATAATTTGCAGTTTTTAAAGAGAATTGCAAAGTTTTATTTACTAGGCTTTGAAACAACAACAAAAAAAAGGTGTTAACTTAATTGGATGATCTTAAATAATGTTAGTCAAGGATCATAGCTTTCAACTCAAGACTTTATAAGTCACACTGTAGCAAAAATGGATATATATGCTACTATCTGCTAGCATAATTGACTTCTCCCTCATTCCCAATACAAGTCTGCAGCCTGTATGTCTTCTGTTAAAGCTGAGCTCTCTTTGCAAAGAAGGTGGTATTTGTTCTCACTTCTTGTGTTCTTAATTCTCCTACATTACAAACCAGTTTTCCACTTCTTTTGTAAAAGGGCACAATACAAAAGTTAAATGGTTTGTGAATAATAATAACTCCTGTTGAATTTTAAAACACAGTTAAGTGTTAAAAAGAAACCCAAAACAAAGCAAACAACTGTTTCTTAGTACATCTAAAAGCATATCCAAAAATGTTAATGCATACAAAACTTTTAATCATAAGGGTCTAGGAAAAAATGGTTGCCTTTTTTTTTTTTTTTTAACATCTATTCATCTCCAAATCACTCTAAATCAGATTGGTTTTGAATTCTGTTCATCAGGTCAGTTTTGGCTTCCTCATCCCTCACACCACCAATAGCTATCTGCGGTTATCAAAAGCTGAATTAGAAACAACTCAGAAACAAGGCAACAATATTGACAATCCATAAATAGTTACAGCCTACTATAGTTTAAAATGCTTTCTAATTCCGCTATAGGATTTTCAGACCTTATTTAAAATATCAGCATTAGGAAATTATTAGGCTGAATATAGTAGCACACTAAGTATCTGGTTCTGAATGAACTAAATCAGAACTCAAGTTCCTGAAAAATGTTAAAAAACATTCCCCATGACAAAGCTTTCCTCTTCGGCCTAATCAGACTTCTGCTCAGCACAGGACTCTGTCCTGTAGCTATTACAGGTAATTACTCCCCAAACTCAGATTAGCAGCTATGCTGGCAGCAGTAAGAGCTGCCTGCAGAACTTAACCTTTCCTCTACAAACAAAAGCCCCACACTGCTCTAATGACTTTACACTTTAACTCAACTGGAAATAACATGGATTAGCATACTGGACAATAGGCAACCAAATCAAAAGCTTGATTTAACCAGTACAAGCCAAATTCAAACTTCAGCCATTCTGCCAAATTCAATATCATCAGGAATAGTTTTCCTGTGAATTCGGTCAACAAGAAATAGCCAAATCCCAAAACCAGGGCAGTAAAGGAAACCCAGGGTAAAATCAGTTTGCGTTGAAATTATCTACCCTTGCTACAAAAGAAAACATCCTCCCCGAAGTATCCATTTCACTAATTTTTAAGTGTGTAGAAACAGTAATTTTGCCCAGACATTAATCTTGAAGTGGTAAATCAGTGGCACAGGTTTATTTACAGTCCTGTGAGAATTCACTCTCACTAGTAACTATTAAAATGTACCATTCTCTCTCTTCTTCCTCCTTCCCTCATCGGCCACTGTGACTCTTGCCCTCACAGCCTCACTGACCAACAGGCCCCAGCAAACCCTTTCTTGGACACAACATCTGCACCTTCCACTATCATCATTCTTGTAGTGTCCTGGCAACCTAACCCTCATCCTTGCTGTACCCTACAGCTTGTTTTGTTTTTATGGTTACCTCACTGGATGCAGTTCCCTTCCAAGGATGCAGAAAAAAATAAAATTTTAACTGCTTTCAGTAAGATTGCAACTAGAGAAAAGATGCTTTTCTTTCAATCCAGTACCACTTCACTTTACCTCCTCTTTGTATGCATGTAAAAATAAGCGAGAAAAGAAGCATAGAATACAATAAAACTACATTTTATGAAGAATGCAAAGTTCAATTATCAAATAAGCATAGCCTCTTTGTTATGCAAGTTGAAGATAGAATGTTCTTGCCATTGAGATCATTACATCCCAGTATGTTGAGCAATAAAGTTTTGCCTTCAACATAGCCAAATAAGTGAAATGGTACCTTATCGGAAGAGAAAAAAACCCAATTAACACTATAATTTAACAATACAACAACAAAAATGTCATTGCAGTTGTCACCTACTCTGCCCACAAAAGCATGAGTGGTATTGTTAGCCTAATTTGTGACCTGCCTTTGCAGTGTACCACTGATCCTCACAGCAAAGGACATTTGCAAAGAATATTTTAGCACACATTTGTAATGAAATTTGGAAAGGCATATGAAAGAGACTGAAAATCCAGACAAATTGCTTTAAGTGTTAGATCTCCTTATCAGTCACTACCAACCCTTGCCCATGGATGGACAGAACAGACATCACACTCCCAGCATGGATAGCATCAATAGCACAACAGAATTAGTTGTTACTTTTTTCATCAATTGGAAGAAAAAGGACTTTACAGTGAAATTTATGCAACATGTTTTTAGAAACCTGAAGTGAGTCACTTTCTACAATGTTCATTTCTTTTCACCGATTTCAAGGCAAGTCTAAATCATTGTCTCAAACATGTAAATCATAGAATGGTTTTGGTTGGAAGGGACTTTAAAGATTTCTGCCCACATACAATAGGCAGGGAGTTAATCTACATCTCATGAGATAAATGCCACCTAAAATGTCCAAAACTAGATAAAACAAGGAGGTATCAATTCAGAAGCCTGATTTTTCATTGCAATATGTATTTGTGGCAAAACTTGGAAAAATGAGTAATTTATCATTTTTGTTTTGCTGAGATTCTACAATTTTAAAGGCAAAGGCAGTAAAAAGGGGGATCTTACTACATGCCTCTCTAAATTGTCCAACCAGCTAATCCATGATCTCATAGATTGGAAAGATTTCTCATGGCAAACTAAAAGACAATACTGAGTCAGATGATTAATCTGCTTCCAGAGTGTATTCCAGTTTTACAGCAATTTATTACTTGAGCTTAGCCAAATGTGAAGAAACAGCTGAAGCAAAGCCAACAACAGGATCTGTATGCTGTTTACAAGAGTGATTTCAATACTGTTTCATTATACAATAGGCTAAAGCTAAATTACATACCTACACCATTAGTTAGAAGGAAGCCTATTAGATGCATTCTATCTTCTATTGATTTCTACCTTCTGAAAAACCTAAATCTTCACTGTACGTCAACATGTACGAAATAATTAAAATAAGAATTGGCATTAACCCCCCCCCCAGAAGAACAACTTCATTAAACATATTCCACCTTTGCATTATGCAGACATTAGTTTTGAGGCTATCTCAGACCACAGCAGTTGACCATGCAGTGGAAATATTAGGTAATGATTCTCACAAGACTGACTAAGAAATTTGAGTTTATTCAATCTACATGGACTCTTTGGAGCACCAATTAACAGAATAAAACTGTTCATGAAGTACTTCCAAAAGTGATTGCAACTGTGGCTGCAAAAGTGATTGCAAGTGTGGACACTTTTTTATAATCCATTTTAAAAGCAGCATCTCAAAGTCTTTGCAGAGTTGTCCCTGTGTTTAGACACTCTGCAGGACATCAGGAAAGAAAATGCAAGCCCTCTGAGGACAGCAAATCCCAGCAGTGGTCTTTGGCAAAAACTAAAGATAACCCACATGACGGAAAGCATGGCAAGGGATGGCAGCGGAAAGGCAGCATCATCCGGACACAGAGCAGCTCTTCTTCTAGCATAAAGACACAGACTGTGCCAGCAAGCCTGAAATGAGCTCAGCTGGTAGGAATACTTTCTGTCACTAAGAGATTTCATTAAGTGTATCACGTTCTGCACTTCTCATGAAATTGGTTGGTACAAGTATTTACATTCCTTGGAAACAGCTATGAACTTCAGGGCCACTACTACAGCCTATGAAACTGCACCTGGACTGAAAGAAATTCTCCACTCTCAAATGCAGCTAACTCTATGGCAGAGCACAGCAGCTGCTGAGGAAGCTATGCCATCAAAGGAGAGAAAGTTAAAAACGCTATTTAGGGGGGGAAAAAAGCAAACAAAAAAAAGCACAATCCTGCAGATTAAGAGATCCATAGCCTGAATTTGACCCAATACACTAGCAAGCAATTAAGAACACTGAAGATGCTACACTTCCAGAAACATCTTTCTACCCATAAAGGCCCATGGTTTTGCACTCCCCTAACTGCAAAGCTGTCATATATGGCATGTGTCACTTGGCACTTGTATGGCAAGTTCCCCTTCTCCTGCCCACATCATCATAGAGATCTCATTCAATGAACTAAGATACTTCAACTACTTCCTTCAAACATCCTGGGAGTAACACTACCACTAACTTTTCAATGACCTTTCTGCTTCACCTCTTTTGATACCATATGTTTAGCTTGGAAATCTAAGAGAGCAGAAAACATCCCTCTGTGGCAGGCATCTCCTACACCTTCCAAATCCTGTCCCCCCTTTTTGGTTCATTTCATGCATCTTTGAGTCTGGAACACAGAAGTCAGGCAGAGAAGCTTTTTGATAGATACAGTTTTTCTGAACTGACAGCAACAGAGAGGAAAAAAAAAAAATCCTGGGAAGAGAGAAAGTCATCCAACTTCTCTCAAAACGAGCACAAGTAATTCACTGTAGCACAGAAACAGCGGAATGCAGCCACAACACTGTTGCCAGGCTTGGAAGCAAGATTGGAAAGTACCAAGTATGCTCCTTATATCAGTTTCTGTGGCATAATGTCAGCGGTCATTCGCAGACCAGAGTCTCTGTGCAAGAGAACAATGGGAAAAAAACCCAGCAGGTTTAGTTTCCTTTGACAACGGCCACGCCAAGCTCCTTTGTTTAAAAGATTAGTGTCGACAGTATTTCACAGACTAAATATCTTTCCTCTGCTCACTTTTCTAATGCAAAACACTGTACCATACCTGAAACACAGCAGCAGCCCTCCAGGCTTGTCTCCTGGGGACAATGACAACACATATGGGCAACAGCTTATCATAAAGTCTGGTACATACTGGACTGGTCTGCCAGATTAGAGCTTTCCACTGTGAGAAGCAAGTGGATTGAAAGCCCAAAATAATGTTATCCTATTTAATCTTGTTACTTTGTTCAGTTAACGGAAAAAAAAATCAGGCAAAATCTTTTAACTACAGGTAAAACTGTAGACATTGTTGCTTTATGTGAAGTTTTGGAAATCAAAACTGGTTGCCAGTTGAATGTCTAAACCTCTAACTGTATTTTGCTATAAATGTATATACAATAGGATAAAAGGGCAAGCATCAAATATACTTTTTGAGGTGGAAAATTTTAATTATGAGGAACAAGAAATATATAATATTTAAACCC
This sequence comes from Pycnonotus jocosus, assembly GCA_013400435.1. Taxonomy (NCBI): domain Eukaryota; kingdom Metazoa; phylum Chordata; class Aves; order Passeriformes; family Pycnonotidae; genus Pycnonotus; species Pycnonotus jocosus. The sequence goes on from VWYP01004746.1 coordinate 236,915, forward strand.
AACAGCTACAGGAACAATGCCATGCCTATCTATAAGCTTATGTATGTATACACACATACCATCTTTGAACAGGTAGGACAACTTTTCAGTTCATTCTGTATTCTAATGCATGTTCTTAAGAGTGATTAGCAATGCAAGGAGATGCCCTAGTTGGGTACAATCAGGTACATCTCACATTAAATAATCTGAACAGCCCAGATTAGTTTTTCCATGTCCTCACAAGGTATGTATGTGTAGGAGGAAATGAGAAGAAAACTTTATCCTACACATCTGCCTAATGTCCTACTCTGGATGTACTGGGAACCACAGTAGCAGTAAAGTAAAGAATCATCTTGTGAGAACAGATAATTTCTAAACCATTCTAATAAAAAACAAAAAACAAATTTTTTTTGTTAATTAATATGGACTATAGATGGTTATTTTTGTGAACAGCATTTTCCCTCCTCTAATACAGCTGGCTATTGCAACCCAGTATTTATAAAATCTTATTACTGTATTTCCCAACACTCACTGAGGAATAACTTGTCCTTTTACAGTTTTACCACTAGAAACTTAAAGACAGGGAATATAATGTCTTAAAATTAGAGGCAGAATTTGAAAGGATAAATCCATAATAGCAATCATCACTCAGAGCCTCACAGCTGGGAGAACTGCATTCATTAACAAAATGGGAGAGAAGAAAATGATCTTAACAGAACATTCTCAGAAAGTTCCTCGTGGCTAATTAGTTAGGAATCACTGCAGCAAAATTATAAGCATGTGCCCTTGACCTGCCTGTAGCTGTCAAGCTATAGCCAGCAGCTTACGATTTTTTTCCCAAGCAGATGGTAAATGAGCTTTTACTTGGAAATCAACCAGTTAAAAATTATCTTCCCCAACAGTGCTTAAGAAGAAGATGGAAGAAATTTTTGACACATCAATAAATTTGAGGAATTTTACCCAGAAGAGGTCTATCAACATAAACGCTTTAACAGTTCAGAGCTACTGTGCTGCCTCTGTTGAACACAGAAATCAACAGAAAATGTTTTAGCCAGTTATGATTCCTCTATATTATGCTGGGATCAGCCCATACCACTGGAAAAAACCCCCAAACCTCAGCATTGCAAACATAAACCAGGAGAGTAAAGATAATATTCTGCAGCACAACATTAATGCAAAGATTGTAGTTTGAAAAGGAAGTGGCTCCATGGCACATGCCTGGAGTTAAGAAGCTGAAGATGCAGCCTAATAAGAACTTGGTAATAAAGGAACCAGTAGGGTAATTAGGGAATCAGGGCAGAATAGCTGGGCTGTGCTTCACCATCTTATATTCTCAGTGATGTGCTGAGAGTGTACCTGTATCACACCCTTAAGAGAAGAAAAATAGATTGTGGAACACAGGAGAACATCTCCAATGACTCTCCATCTCCATGTCACAGCTATGGCTCAATGTCCAAGTCACCCAACAAGAGCTAAGAAGGAATGAACGCAAATTAATCACATGATGTAAGGTAAAAAACCTTCAGCTTTTGTTTAGCACTACTAGACAAAAAGAACCAATTCAGAAGAGATTTGCTTCTCCTAAATATACTTTAAACCACATGCAAACAAACATCACACATCATTTCAAAAAAACCCACTCTCCTAGAAACTTTAAAATAGTGTTTAGTTCAATACCTTTTCAATGCTGTAAAAAATGGGGTGTCTCCATTTGATTCTTCAAATGCCATATGCATAAAAGTGGAAAGATTTACTTTTACTTGCAGTCAGAGATATTTAAAAAGCAAGAAAACTGATTTAAAATAATACCTTTTAAAAGGTACCAATGTTGGCCCGTGGTAATGTATTACAAGCCAATTTTATTTTTTTCTTGTTTGTTGTGTATTTAAGTTATTTCACAAAAGAAAAGTTGATTCACACTATCAAGAAACCCTAAGATGTATCAGCCAGTACCTCATCCACAGCTAAATGCAGCCTTTATGTTACATTACAGACAGGACCATTTGAACACTTACAAAACTACTTAGGTCAGCATACATTTTGTCATTTCCTGATTTCCATATTCAATATTAAAATGGCAACTGATTCTCAAATTTACTTGGACCACTAGCTTTTAACCTATATTTTTTATAATGTACCATTTAATGAAAATTATAATTTTATATATATATGGCTTTTTAAAAAAAATTAAAACCATATTAAACTTCAGAAACACATAAGCAATTAAACACTTTTCCATTTAAGAAATTACAAATTTATTAAACTGAGACTGCATCAATAGCAAGTAATCCACAGTTATTAATCTGAAATAATGTCTTATTTCATAAGTATATCCTCTGAGAAATAAGAATCGGAAAATCTCAGCCTCTAATCGATAGTGTTTATTTGTAAAAAAAATACCACTCCCAAATATTCTACATTTACATTTCTTAAAGGCTTATCAGCTTTACTAATTGTTTTCTGTAGACTCAAACTAAGGGAACACAACACAAAGAGAATAAAACATTCCTCCTGCCTGCACCTGCAGAAAGGGCCATTGATGTCTAAAGCAGATTTATCACTTTCACAAACTCTGGGTACTTGCTCCCAGCTAATGTCTTTACTTTCAGCAGTGGTCTGACTTTTCTTTAGAACTCTGTACCTTGTGAATATTTCAGTTTCTGAAATTAATGCAGTGTTAGGCTTCATTACAGGTTGTCAAAAAGACAAATCACAATCTAAATATTTAAAGAAAAAATTATTTCAAATTTAGAAAACTATTATAAGTCTTCTTTTAAAATCTGTCTTGTTCAGTCCTGTCTCTCACAGGAATGCAGATTTTTTTCTGGAATGGGCAGTTAATCTAGTGCACGTGAGAAGTACTTGAATTAATGAGAAGTACTTGAATTAACTAGTGATACCCTTGCTTGGATGGTAGAGGTAAGAAAGCATCCAGGATGCCCATAACAGACTGGAATTTTACCCACATTGTCCATCTTCATCTTCAGTTAGGGTTAACTCTTCCCTTCATTTAATTCTGACAAATAGAATACAATATAATAATATAATTATTAGTAGTATACATTCTTACTGTAAAATCTTCCCATTACATATTCCCACTCTCCAGTAAAAAAATCTTTGCTGACATAAATGCATAAAGAACAAACTGCCCTTTCCAAGGACTCAAACACAGCCAGAGAAACCACATTTGATACAGTGTTTGACATCCTGGTATTAACCAGGAAGATGACGGCTTTAAGGCTGTTCAGGAGAAGGAAGAAAAAATTCCCTTTATTTGCTGTCCTTAAATAAAAAATGAATCCAGGTTTATTTCAGGAAACAGAGAAACACAAAAAATCTGAAAAATTATTTGGTTAAAAATATGACTCCTCTAATCAAAGACAATTTGCATTCTTTTATTTTTTAATTGGGTTTCCTAACATAAGATCATATTCTTATTTCACCACAATAGGGTGCACAGCATTGTCACAAATGTCACCCAGCTGCGATGCCATTCCCAGCACACTGTGCAAGTGTGGTCCTGCCGTCCTGTGAGAACGAGCGAGTTGTATTCCAAGGCTTGCCGCATCCTCCACAGTACTTGGCAATGCTACAGCATGCACGTTGCCTATTTTTAAAAGAAACACAGGCTTTCATGGAGGAGGAGATGGAGGAGGAGACTGAGATAAACCATTTTACATCTTTCACATTGCGTGAAAAAAGTTTACAAATGCTCTTTGATCAACGAATGCAGTGTTGTCTCTCCCCAGGGCTATGGGAGCCCTCAGTGAAAGTAACAGAGTCAGCAGATGTCTGATCTGCCCTTGGCTGGGAACAAGCCCCAGGCCAAGGTCCAAGCAGAGCCTGGCTCTGACGGTTCCTCTCCTTCAAGGACTTTGTGGGACTGATTTCCTTCTGGCGGCAGCCAGTACTTCTGTACGAGTTTTCACTCCAGAGATTAGATGGGCAAAGGCCGTGCAGAGCCAATCCTTTCCCAAAAGCCATCTCCTAATAGCACTGTGCTGAAGGACTAGTGTGAACAAACCCTGCAGAAAGCCTGGCTGATAATGCTCTTGTAGCCCTGCGATTACTGGGAATCTGAGCTTCAACTTCATGATAAGGTGGAGCCTATCAGCAAAGACAAACCTTTGGCAAAGACAAAGCTAAAGCTAAAACAGCCATTCAGCTTTAGGGCAAGAGTTCTCTTACGCTTTCTTAGCTTTGGATGTGAGTGGAAATCATGTAAGTCAGACCTCCGTATGCAAGTGTACAGGCACAGGTCAAGTACAGCCACTTGAACTAAATGAATTTAGTATTTTAAAGGCACCGTTTAACAATGTAATCTTTACTTACATTTCAAGAAGGAACATTTTTTAAAGCAGTCCTGCACATAGATTAGTGGTCTACAAGTACGTAAAGATTATTACAGTGATAAGATTTGCCCAAAACAACATTCAGGTACAGTAAACTTCCTCAACACAGCACAGAGCAGTGATTTCCATGGGCAGTAAACTGAGCACAACATTGAACTTGAAAATTGCTGGATTTACAAGACATGGAAAAAAGTTGAAACTGGTTGGAAAACATTTCTCCCAACTCCACTTAAGAGATAGTTCAGAAAACAGTATCTGAATACATCACAATAAATCATCACAACAAATCAAACAACACATCAAATTTTTAAGTTGGCCATGGCAAGCAGGAGATGCCTTTTTCAAAATACCCTTCATTTTAGCAGAACACAGTAAAGATTAAAGCCTAGTACAGTACAGCTTCACCACAAAAATACTTAGTTATATAAAAGCCACATACTTAATACACAAGCTCATGGTAAGATACATAGAGCAGATGGTCATCTTTTAAATATTTAACATGACCACTTAGGAAACCTCCAGAAGTCAGGCTCTTTCCATGGCAGAGAAGTCCAACCCTCAGAGCTACAGCTTCCCTGAGCCAGTGACTCAACTCCTCACTCTCAATGGTCTTATTTGTAACAGTTACCAAATGTTGATTCTTCACCAACAGCAAGCATTCATTATTCCCAAAGCCAAAAGTTGAAAAGAAAGTAAAAATGATCCAGTTGATCAGGAATCCTGTTACACTTACGCCAACAAACAACTGCTGTAGGAGTGAGTGCCACTAACACAAAGGGGTCACACACTCAAGCAAATCTATCCACACCTCTCTTTTTCTTCCTTTTAGATGGAAACAAGACAGCTTCATAGGCCCACTATCAAGTTAAAAAACAACAACCAACCAAACAACAACAACAAAAAAACAACTTGCTCCTCAAAAAATCCACACAAGAATAAATCCACACCCAAACAGTTAACTGAAAACTGCATTTTGAGCAGTCATTCACAGAGTGCAATAGTTCCTGCTTCCCTAATCATTAGAAAAGGAAAACATGTTTTCCTACTGTATTGAAAAGTAGTTCAATACCTTATTAGCTCCCCTTGTATGAAAAAGAGGTTTTTGAACTGGACATCAAATTTACTAGTTTGACATTTACTGCATTTTGAAATTACATTAAATATGTTTATTGGATTTATCTCACTCCAGAAAAGTCTGTCTTCTGAAATAAATGAGATTTGATTCCTACAAAAATTATAGGGAGTGATTAAGTAATTAAAAAATCTTATAACACATGAATAAAACAGGTTTGTTTAAAGCTTCATTATTCAGCCTTAGTTCACACACTTTCTTACTTCCCAGAGCTTAAAAAGGAAAGCTTAATAATTTCTCTAATTTTTCCAGAGGTGCTAGAACTTTCTACCTGTTTACCACTCCATCCACAAAACAACTAATGGCAAGGAGAGCGCATTAGCACCCATGGATTTGTACCTGATGATTAAAAAAACCCCTGTATTGTTTCATGGACAACTACTTACAGCAGAAGAAAAGCAAGTCCCAAGAATTTTCAAAGCATTTCCTCACAAACTCTTCAAGGGACTACTCTCTCAGGGTGCAGGTTCTGGAGTCTTCTTCTCTTCAACCTGCTCAGTGGCTGGTGAGGCGCCAGAACAGAATGCCCAGAGAAGCTCCGGATGCCCCATTTTTAGAAATGTTCCAGGTCAGGTTGGATGGGACTTTGAGAAACCTGATCTAATGGAAGGTGTCCCCTACCTCCATCACCAGTAAACTCTACCCAGCCCTATCCCTGTAGCCCTCAGTCAGGGCTGTTCTGTGGGGTAAAGACCATGCAATTCAGGCATGCCAAAGGCTGGAGGACATTCACTTGTGCTGCGGAGATCTGTACACAAAACCTGATCAGCATCAGTATTGTGAGAGATTACAGCACACTCAGCAGAAACATCTGCTATTTTGGCAGCTCCCATCTGATTTCTGAAGGACTTGGAGCCTGACAAAGAGGATGGGGCAGTGGTGGGGTGGGAAAAGGGTCCCCCCCACCAGTCCTGAGTCATCCAGAACTCAGCCTGACCTTCTCTCAGGAAATCAAAATAGTACAAAAATATGCAAAGAAAATAATATCTAAAAACTGCCAGCACAGATCAGGCCCTCTCAAGTGCCTCTTGACTGCCCACAGACAAGTCCCTGCAATACAGGCAGCTGCTGCTGTTCTCACCTTCACAGAAGAGATTGCCCCATACCTCAAGTCAGTACATGCAGGGATATCTTCATATCTGAGCTGCACTCAGGAGTTGTGGCCACAGGGCTGGAGTGACTGACACCAGCAGGTACTGGAGAGAGCTGGCAGCACCGCCAGGCTGGAAGCTCAGGGGGCTTCAGCAGGTAGGAATGGGTCTCTATTTGTTGTGGGAAAGAGCTGGGATCCAGTGTGCAGCTGGATAGTATGGAATCAGGGTCCCAGATGGCACAGCACAGAGAACATGGACAAAATCCAGTGCAAGCAACCAGAAATGTGGCAATAGGACAGGGGCAGTTGCCACTACCTGAACCCAATTCTGCTGCCACCATTACATTTGGCCTGCTGATGATACCCTGACAAATTAAGCTGAAGATCCCCATATTCCACAGGAATACTAAATGCCATATATTGTCTGTCTTCTGCCTTATGTGTATCTCCCCATATTTCATTTTCCTGCGGACTAATCATAAAATTCATACACTATAGGTAGGCCAAAGCCCTGTTTCATCTTCACTCCCTCTTCCCATTCTTCCTTCTCCTTCTCAATGCAAATTACAAAAATCACCCTCTCCTTTAGCTGTTTTCCTGCAACCTCGACAGGCTGTAAAGGCAGCAAGGGTAATGTTCAGAATATACAGTGCAAGAAAAAGCTTATTATTCCTGAAAGTTAATTTGAAAGTGAATAAATAAGACACTGGGTAAGCCAATGCACACAGTTCTAAGATTATACCCATAATATGCTGTATTACGAACTTCTTACTGAGGCAAAGGAGTTATTCAGAAAAAGAAATGAGAGTGCCAGTAGCTTTCTCCAGCTTCCCTTGAATTATTTCAAATGGATACAATCCATTTTCACTTTAAATCCTCTGCTTTACACAACTGTTCAGAGGGTTTCATCTTCGGTGCAACATTGCTTAAAGAGAAATGGATACGAACCTGCATATCATTCATATCTAATGCCTTGCCCACCCACACCTTCTTTTTACTATCTAATTATTATGTGCAAGCCTGTCAAATGTGTCAAAAGCTTTTTTTTTTTTTTAAGCTGCTACTTTTATAATCTGAAAGATGTCATCACTTTAACAACACTCATTTGTTTCCCAAGGTTTGTGCCTTCAAAAGGTCAGAAGAATTCCCTGGACCTCATTGTACTCTGCACCAGTCACCTTGGGATGAGCCTTGAGGGACTGAACTTATTTGACTGCTTCCTACTTCTACTCCCACAGCTGTGGAAGTGGGAATTCTGCTCATACAGATTGCACAATATGATAACTGACATTTAGTATGCAGTGCTCAACCACAGCTCACTAAAGAACAGGTAACATGAACTCATAAGACCAATAACGTGTCAATTTTTCCCAGTCATAACTAGAAAAAAAAGAGGAAAGATTTCACGACTGTGCAAGTTGCTCACTTTTCAGCAGAGTAACAGAATTGCTGTTTGCAGCACAAAGTGACTTTAAGTTTTTATATAGGTCTACCTATTTATGCAGCAGAACAAAAGGTACTCCAATAAACTGCATGTAAAACCAGATAATTTACACTTCTTTAGATAAATTAATTTTCTACAAAAAAATCCTACTACTATATTTACAGTAAAGATAAAGCTTCCACAGTGCACAGTCTTTGCAGCACAGAAGAACATAGACAGCTTGGTAAACTGAGCAATGGCTGCATGACACCAATTGTTTTAAAATCACTTTATGCATTTAGCCACTACTAAGTCTAGTAAACCTTGTTAATACAAACCAGTGTAGTGTCAAAAGTGCTCTATGCCAGAAACAGCTGGAAACACCCAAACAGAAAGACTTTCACCATGTCATAATCAAGATGTTTGAAATAGCTTTTTTTTTTCCCTCCCTGATGTATTGTCCTAGTTCTGATTCTGAACAACAAGACACTTGTTTTAAGGGAGCCAGATTGGAAAAAGTTAGGAATAGCCAGGAAAAGGTGGCCTGTATCTATTTTGTTCCTGGGGGAAGTACACAAGCAGTGCTGAGATAGAGCCTTGATGGGAAAGGTGAAGCTAAGGTGCTTGCTGTTTGGGATCCAGACTGCCATGGACTTGGTGATTGTTTGCTCACTGAGCATGAGACTGGGACTTTTTAGAACCAGAATTACAAAGAATGAAGACTTCTGCTGGGGTTTTTGCTCCCACCCAAATATCTTTCTTTGCCTTTTCTGGTATTTGTCAGTGGTCAATTGGGCAATATTTAAGAAAACTGAGCTGCAACATCTGCCTCTTGAATCTCTTGTTCTACTTCTTAAATGGATTAACCAATTCCTAATGCCAGATATTAAAACAGTGACAAAATGCATGTGGCTTTCCACACCACTGATTTTAGCAATTGTTATATTAAAACCAAACCACAAAAGAGACAGTCTTAGCAATTCTGTAATTTTAGGGTCTTTACTAAAAATCAGCTGTTTCACTTCTGTTAAAATATCTGCATGATGGAAAGAACAAAAATGTCAAAACTTTATTATCCTTCTCCTTGCCTCCAGAGAGGCTTCAGCCAGGCAACAGCTACTTCAAAGCTTCACATCCCACATGCCTAGAGACTTAAACCAAGAGAAGCAACTGCCAAATTCAGGAGGCAGTAAAAGGCTTAGATTTAGAGGGCTCCCTGAGGCTAAACATTTTTTAAAATTAAAAACTCAAATATAAAAACTAGAAAGGAGGAAAAGCCCTGAAGTTACCCCCCCTCCTGGAACAATATGCACACAAATCACTCATAACCTTCTGAGTCACAGCTACCAAGGTTAATAACTCAGCATCAACCAAATGGTTTCTGGGCTTCACAAAATCCTACAGAGCCTTGCAGGAATCACTGGAGCTGCTTTAGGCCTATTTAATCTTCTTGGAAACAACAAAGAGTAAACAAACAGGACACAACTGCTCTCTCTCAAGTGCAAAGTTTTTAATCCATCCCTCCCTGTATGGGACCACTGAAGATGATCACCAGCTCCCACAAGAGCATTTGTTTAAATTCCTCAATGCAAAGAGATCTTGTGGATCTTCCTCTTCTCCTTGCAATGAGTCTACTGTAATCAAAAGAACGCCCAGACTTGGCTCTGAGAACAGAACAGCAGCATCACACCGATGATGTTTGTTACTGATTGATTCTGGTTTTAGGGAAAACCTGAAAAGTTATGGAATAATCTGATGAACATGCCCCTGAAACAAGTATGTTTCCAAGTAAAGCAGTGTAAGAAAGAAGAGATCATTGTTCTTTTGACAGAAATTTTACTTCTATCTCAAAATTATAAAGGAAAATTCTAAGAAATACAAAGTTACAAATTTTTGAAGTGCAAGAAAAAAGGTAGGTGATATTCAATTACTAATTATAATTTCAGTTTAAAAGCAGTATTGAGTACACCTGTGTGCCTGGGGCTAACTATGATTTTCTTTTAATTGAATGTGATGTCATACTCTGAAAAGCACATTAAAAGGATTACAAAAAAGACTGAGATTCACAGTTTCCAGGGAGGGAAAAAAAACCAACAAAACACACAAAGACACATGTGAAAAGCAACCACAAAAACTAAACATTCACCAAAAAAGCCAGGAATCTCAATGGTAAAAAAATTATGTTAGTTCACTCTGCTTAGAATGGGTAGGTGGACTGGAAATTAAATTTATGATGCATAGGCAATTTTCCACCTCTATGAACCTTAATTCAATTTTCAATTATATTTGTAGCAGTCAAAAAGTAGTTGCCCTCTTTATTAGTCTTCAGTAGCTGCATGTCTCTCCCTTGTACTGCCTTATGCACTGTTTTAAAAGTTTGCCTACCACCACTACGCCTGGCACAAGACAGAAAGAAGGGGATCACTTCTACCTGCTACAATACATAACAGATGGGCAACACTTCTAACTTGGATTAATTTATTGATGCTGTGCAACACATGGTGCCACAAGCAGCTGCAATGACAAAAGCAAGGGTCCAGTTCCACAAGACACAATGGCCATTCTAGAAGCCCCAGCCTGCAGCATCCACTTCTGCTACAATTTATCTTCTGCTGCCTCTGGAAGCTGACTTAATTCTCCAACTTGGCAGAAAAATGACCCAGCAAAAGCAAGACCAAAACACCACACACAGATACTGCCTGTTTTTAATTTTTGTTGTTGTTGTTAGGTTAGCATGATAAACTAACTCCCGACAATTTAGTCTGTCAAGTAGGTAAAACCACAGAGAGCAAGTGAGGGAAGGGGAAACAAGACCTTCCTCCTGAGCAGCTGCACAGTGTGGCCTGGTTTATCAGCCCCAGTTGGAAATGGAAACAGGCAGTGGGGCAGCAGGGCAGGGACATCAGATTTGCCCTCAAGATCAGAATCCACTTAACCTCCATCTTCTGAATTTTACAGTACTATCTCCCAGCTCCCACAGCTCTCTGGTTTATTAACCTTTACTCCTCAGGAACACTATACACCCTCTAATCACATAACATCAGAAGGACCGGGCCTGTCATGTTTAACATCCCTTTGTCTCCTCATCTATGTTACTTTCTATCCTTTCATTTCACTGAAACAGTTGAAACATTATCACATAGTGTTACTCATCTTCAAAGTTAGAAAAACGAGTGTATACATCAAGGTACATTTTATTTTAAAAGGGCAGATGAAAGGAGAAAGAGTCCTTTTGATTCATCGTGGCCCCATGGGAAGGTGGGAAGTGGTAGGCTGGCCTGCTATACACTCCTCCTATTTAAACAAAATTTAGAAATAAGCAGATCAATCACCCAGGGGTATATGTTCACAGAAGAAGCTACAATCCCAGCAAGAATATCTTACCAAGGACTGACAGCTACAGAACAGAATCTCTCAAATAATTTACGCATGAGGCAATGCTGGAATAAACCACACTACTCTGTTTACTGCTGTAAAGTTTCACCTTAATGCCTAAACCTCTGTGCTCCATAAAAAAATCAGTGAGTAGATACAAATATATTGCTCTCGGGAGACCATACCAACAAATGTGTTTTCCAACTTCCATGAATTTTAGTTATAAAGGATTAACACAATAGCAACCATTTTTCAATTCCATAGCTGAATATTCAATCCCACAACTCAGTTATTTAACTCTTTCCTAAAACCAAAACAAAGCCTCCAGATCATAAAAGAAAGCTGGAATACCATTCAAATAACTAATGATGTAATTCAGCTATAAATTTGTTCTGAAATCCTGCTGGTGTGATAGCCAGAACCATTTTTTTTCAGGCTTGCACAAATAATATATTTATACTAAGTCTTTCAAACAACAGGTCCTCCAATGCAGCCAATCTAAGCAAAACCCACCATAGAATAATCAGTAACAATTGAGGGAGGGAACCCCACAACCAAAGCCCTTACTATTTGTATCCTGTTTTTTCAGCTTTAAAAACAGAGATGGAAACACCAAGCAGTTAAATAATAAAAAGGACAGGTAGAGTGCTACACCCATAGTCCTTCTCCTCTCTCTGCCTTAAAAATGACTGGGCTTAGATCCTTCAGTAAAGCAGAACTGTTGTAAATGTAAAGCCTTGATTTTAGTTCTGTCTAATCCATTAAAACTTGCTCAAAAGAAAAAAGTCCAGAATTTTTAATTTTTTGTTCTGAACATGATTAACACTCATAATGATCTTTCTGACAGAGAAACTGTTAAAAAAACCTTCAGACCTAAACTGCTCAAGCCCAACACAGGTCCTGCAGTCCCTTGTTCATGTTATTAAGAATCTCTTCTCAAGAAAACCAGAACAGAACATCAAAGAAGCAACTTTTCTCAAAGACTACAACAATACAACTGCCCCAGCTCTAGCTGCCACAGCTCCCTATGCATATTGCAGTTTGGACCCGAAGGAAGCCTATGCAGTGTTCATCTCCCATCACCCCTCTTTGGTTCACAGAGAGGCCAAGCCTTGGGAGAGCACTCCAGTAGCACGGCAGGGGTGCTGCGGGGCTGAAGTGTGTTTGGTACACGGCATTAAGGTAGAGCTAGCCCACAGTAAATGCAGAGACACTGGATACCCCAGCCCTCACCACAAACCATTTTGCTTCACAGATTTCTTCCTGTTGTCCCGTGGACATAGTGCTCAAGTGCAGCATCACAGAGCATCTTATATATACCTCTTTTAAGTATTCAGCTCTTCAGCTGCAAGATCCTGCAGTACACCAGTCAAGAAAAGGCTTATCTGTATGCCACCAGTAGCAGACCCCAGCCTACCCATCTGCTGGACTACACATCAAACCCCCAAATTTTAAAAATTGATCTTTTCTCACTTCTCAGTAGAGAAAGGCCTCAAGCCTTGCAAAACATATAGATGTTTAACTTTAAAATTGTATGTATAAAATGTTTGGTCCCAAAGGACCCCTCCTTAGTTCATTAAAACTTCTGAACACAGAGGAAATCACTTATTTCCAAACTGAAATATAGCTACCACAAGGATTTGTCACACTGTCTAGCATAAAAGAGAGAAAAAGAAAGAACCTACCCTCACATGTCCTTCCCTGCATGGCCTTATACAGAGTTCACTAAATTACAATAGATATATCTTTTACTACAAGAGCCAACATTTCTAAGAATCCTCATTTTTCTAAATTCAAATGGACTTTGCCATGATCATTTCCAGAGTTTCAAACTACAGTTGTACTGAAATCCACAATTAAATTTCTATCACCTGCACATTGTCTGGATTTTGGTTCTTACTCCAAATCACATCAGTAATTATTTGCTGTGTTACACTGAGGTATTGCACATGTGCTTTATAACACAGCCTCATATAATACATGGACAGAAACTCCTTAAATTCAATTTTAAAATTTAATTCAAAATTCAATATTTAGGTTCACAATTAGCAACCTAAAAACGATGGCCTGATTTTTCAGATCATGTAAGCATAGTCCTGTCTGTCACTGCCCTATAATTTTGGCCTATATTTGGAAGATGTAAAGCAAAAAGGCAGCAATGCAGACACTGGTTTGAATAAAAACTGGCCTGAGCCTCAGAATATGCTAATGCCTGTAAGGTTTTTATCAGGTTAGATAAAGACCTCGTTGCCCCCTGTGGCCCAGCCAGCCTTGCTGGACCACCCATGTAGGCACAGAGCTGTCACCTCCGAGGAGCCACCCTCGGGCAGTGAGCAGTGGGACAATGTGGGTAACACACAAACCCTGACATACCTGCTTCAGGGGCAGCACCAGCACCCACCGGCCACATCCTGCAAGCTCTTTAAAGCAGCATCTCCAGGTGGGAGATGGAAGAATGCTTCCTAGGCAGCAAAGGTCTGGGTAAAATAGCTTGTGAAATGCTGCATAGGGAAGGGGAAAAGCAAGTAACAAAATGGTAATTGGTTTTAGTAAACATAAAATAAATATGAAACTGTCTGAAACCTTGCTCAGGTTTCAGAGAGATTTTTTTTTTTTTTAACCAAGGAAAAAAATAAAGAGCTGCTCCTAATGCTGCTGACTTCAGTGTACAGAAACTACTAACAGTCTCAAGGAAATTCTAGACACCAGTGCCCAGTCAGCCCCACTTGAGTCTACAAGGCTGTTTCAGTCTGCTATGTTTTTCAACACAGTTTTAAGTAAAAGAAAGATCTAGTTTTCATAAAACACAAGATTCTTTACGCAGTTTTAATTTGAAAATATTTGCCTTTACTAGTTTGAAACAAAGATTGTTTCTCTATTTACATACTGAAATGTGCTCATCAATTCTCAGATGACTAAAAGGCAGTAGCAATGCTTCATGTATTGGCCTGCAACAGATTATAGAAGTTATACTTAAAATCAGAAAACATTTCTTCATTCCTGTTTGCAGGAACCTTGACTTAAGTTTCCAATCAAAATAGGGTCTATGCTGTTAAGAAATGCAAACTTCTTTTATGACAATGAAGTGTTTATTTCAGATTTTAAGTCCAAAAAGGTGATTAGTTTTTACATTCCACAATACCTAAAAACAGTGCTAGAGATCTCCAATGTTAGTTTCCAAATGAATATATTACATTTATTCAGTAATCAGTCATTTCAAAGCAAGGCGAGAATATGATGGACCATGTCAGATTTTACCCTTTGGAAGTAATGGAGTGTGGACAATCTCACTTAATTACTTTCCAAAGAATTAATTTAGTGAAATCATGTTAACATATCATTATCCCCACCCCATCTCCCTAAAAAACCTCAGGGAGCTACTTCCACATTTTAATTATGTAATGGACGAACATTTTAAATTGTGTTTCATGGAAGAAGAGCATCATCCACAGCTCCTTTTGCACTCCCTTGAAGCTTTCACAATTCCTTATGGTTGCCCAATTAGTGTCATTTGCAAATAGCAAGCACCCAACAAAAAATGTAGTCATTATACTGTTTCATGCAACCTTCCTACTTATTCTCTCTCATCATCCCCAAGATTTTAGAGATCAAAAGACAGGTTCTTTATTACAGCTTTGCAAAACTTCTCTTGACAAAAGAACTGCACATCAACTTTAAAATCTTCATCTTAAATTTCTAAGGAAAGGAGAAAGAAGAGGGAAGTCACAATAAAATCTATTAAAATGTATGTCACTGGTGCACTCCCTCACTGTCTCCTCACGTATATTCACTTTTTAATAATGTACTTTTAATATAATTTTAATCCTTATTTGAATTATTTGCATGTGGTTTAAGGTTCAATAAAAGAATTTCAGATTTGCTATTTTTAATTAGAACTTAAAACATATATTTTATCAGCTCTGTAAAGTACTATTAAATTTTTTAAAAACTCTTTGAAGATCAGATAAAGCATGTTTTTCTGCTGAAAGCCAATGCTTTAATTTGCAATTCTGTATGTTGTTTTATTCATGATAAAATACTGGAAACTTGTAGTTTCTCTCCATATTGCTCACACTGACACAGATTCTCTGTTGAGGTTTGACTATCACTAGAGGATTCTCCCATGAGTGGTCTACATTTTCATTTGTTTTTAGAAGCTTAGCTAAAAAAAGAAAAAAAGGAAAAAAATTAAATTCCAGTAACTATAATTAACACCATTCATGACTAAAACAAGTGTTAATAATTCATGTTTTGGAAATAAATAGCTAATTAAAGGGCAACAAATTCAGTTTACTTATATAGTGTCTTATTAGTAATAATAGTTTGAGCTCTAATAGGCTAACAATATATATTGTGCAATGTCCATTGCAGCAAGTTATTTTTAATTCATAGCATACTGATTTATTCTGCATTCAATTACTGCACATACCAACAACAACAACAACAAGCATTTCTGTATGCCACCCCTCCCTCCCCTTTACTCCAGTAGTGAAGAAAAATATTCTAGAATCAATTTATACTCCATATAGGTCCAAAATGCATAAAACTGACATTTAATGTAGAGTCCAATTCAGCATTTCATTTAAGAGTTTGACTGCAAGAGCCAGAACAAATCTCACTAAAAGAAAAATTAAGAGAATGCTGTCTAAGCAATGCTGTCTAAGGTAATAAAATCTTCTGTCCTACAAAACTGGTAGAAGCTTCAAGGGCCTCCATTCCTGAGTTCAAAACATGCTTCTGTTCTGGAGAGAAGAGGTCTAGAGTTGAAACATGACAAAGCCTGATTTGTCTCTCTGACTGTGTTGTTATGGACTTCTGAGAAAAACAACATGAGTAATGCTATTAACATGTTTGCAACATCTTTTTGAACACGCTTACAACACCTTTTCCCATACACAGTGCATGAATCTGCCCAGTGAGAACTGAATTAAATCCAATTTTGTTTTGCATTATAGCTAGGAAGTAAAACAAATTACAGTCTCTTCCAGCCCTTGACAGGTTTGATCTGGTGCCCCAAAAGCTATAAGGCTCAACTTACCATTGTTCCTTTCGTAACCCATTCCATATTGTGTGACTTTGGTCCAGCTGTAGGAAGAGGGTAACTGGCTGCATTTAGGAAGGTTTAGGAGAGGAAATGTGAGAGTCAGATGGGAAAGAAGAGACAACCACCAGAATAATACTGTCCATAAGGATTTCCTGTTTGTGGTGCTCACTTCCTCACTGACAGGCATTGCTCCACTGGCAGATACAGGAATTGGAGAGAAGAGGTACACATATTCAATCTGTTTTCAGGAATGGAGGAGAATTACAGAAGCAGAAGATTCAAACTGTAAAGAGACTGACAAAAACTGAGTCACACAATTTAATTTTTGTGACTTAAGAGTGACTGCGAGTTATCAAAGATATTACCTGTCAAAAATCTTGATATGATTTAGTGATTTTGGGGGGAGGGAGCCAAAAGGAACCATTACTTTTTGAGAGTTGTTTTTATTACTGGTCTGTTCAGCCTGGAGAATAGGAGACTAAGAGGAGACCTCATCAGAGTCTACAAGTTCTTCATGAGGGGAAGAGGATGGGCAGTGACCATCCTAGTATCAGAACTAGAGGGCACAGCCAGCACTTGTGTCAAGGGAAGCTTATGTTGGATATCAGGAAAAGGTTCTTCACCCAGAGGGTGGTTGGGCACTGGAACAGCTCCCCAGGGCAGTGCTGACAGCCCCAAGCCTGACAGAGTCCAAGAAGTGTCTGCACAATGCTCTTGGCACATGGTGTGACTCTTAGGGATGATCCTGTGAAGGCGAAGAGTTGGATGATCAATGATCCTTGCGGGTCCCTTCCAACTCAGCACAGTCTGTGATTATGTGATTATTCTGCTCTTTTTAAAAAATAACTTATAGCATAGGTTGTATCAATTTAAATTTTTTCTCTAACTCTAATTTTTTTTCCCTAACAATTACATTTCAGGTTATCTGTTAAACAGAACTGTAATTAATATTATGGAGTCCCTTGCCAAATATATCAATTTAATTAAGAAATAATGTTTCATACTTTTTTTTACTGCTTTATCCAGATACACTAAAGTTGAAGCTTCTGTCAAACAAGGCATTTGGTTGCAAGAATGGTCATTTGACAGCTATGATTTCCCCAGTAGCCATGTGAAGGACATTTAAAAGATGCTACAAATTCCAAAGAAATCATAGATAAATTTTCACTTCCATCTTTAAGTCTACAGAGGCATTTTGCAGGAATTCCAGATTTCACCCTTTACATTTCACATACCTAATAATCCTGCCCAAAGCAATGACTGTGGTGAAGGCTGTGTAAATAGATAGAGAATAGATAGATAGGGATCTGTGGTCAGAGAACCCACAAAACTGCCCACACCCTATGTGTCTTACCAACCTGTCCATAATCAGTATTGATCACAGCTGCAGCTTAGTAAATCAGCTGGAGGTGAGAGGAGCACTGTCTCTAATTCCAGTATGTGTCTTGTTTGGTAGTGTTGCATGTCCAGCATGGATCTCTCCATCAGTTTTTAAGCAGATGCAAAAAACCTCAACACTATCTTGCCTTATCAGTATCCTTCCACTTTTACCTTCAGCTTAAATAACTCATGACTAACAACCTGATTGACTGCAGATAAACATACTGGCTTTCTACTTAGAAGTAACTTCTATACCAAGAAAGGTATCTATAACCAGGCACAGTTAACATTATCTCAGCTTTACTTTACAACATGCAAAATAAACCAACAGAGTCCTTCATTACCTGGAAAGTGACATGTAAGTTGAGAATTGTCCTTGGGCTTTAAGAGGAGTTATTTCAGTGTCTTTCTTAAAAATAAACAAACCACTGGAACAGGCAGAGCAACCAACAAAACATTTTGTGCATCTGAAGACCGTCCTCTGAAACTGAAGAGGGAGATACCAAACCAATCAATAAATATGATAAACTCCTCCAAAGCAGGCATGTATTTCTGCTCAGTTTGCAACTACGGAAACTAAGGCATCAACAATAAAATAACTTGCCTAAAATCATACTGGAAGTTTGTATTTCTTGCTTTGATGTTATCTCAGATTGACACTTGTGTTCATTAACACGAAGTTTCTCAAATGCCAACTGTACCTTTACTATTCTGTAAGAAGGAGTTTGAAGAAAGTAGGTGTCTTTGAACTAGCTGTGCTAAATTTTTGCCCTAGATTTTAGACATGCAGCTCAAAACTAACATATTTTCCTCACCTCTTTCTTCTCTCCCTTCCTTCTCCATTTACCTTATTTTTTACACATCACAAGCTGTAAAAACACATTACTAAATAACCATGCAAACTAAATCTGCAGATGAGGGAAGACCCAAATTCTTCTCCTGAACCTAGGGCCCTTTCTAGAAAGAAAGGAGTAAGTCTGGGGCAAATCTGCTCTTGTATTGACTTTTTTCTCCCTGACCAGGTCCTCCACCAGCCAAGGTCCTGCTCCCTCATCCCCATCACAGCCTCCTGCCCACTACTGCTCCCTCCCTCTCAATCCCCTCTTGGGCTCCCACCCACTCCAAACAAGGAGAATGTATTGAGAAGTGGGAAAAGCTGCAGCCACCCTTGGCCCAGGCTAGACCTTTGTTGCTACCCTACAGGTGACCCACAGATATTTTTCAGGAGCAGAGCCTTTGCATCCTGATCTTTTGAAACAATACATATGGGCAGTCTCTTTATCATTTCTTCTGTTTGAGAGCACCAGAAAATTCCATCATGTCTTTTCTGGTACAACTAAAAGTAATCCTATTCAGAGTAGGAAACTTTACAGCATACAACAATGATCATTTTGAGTGTTTACCAGCTGTTCTGTATTTCACTTTACCATATACTAAAATCACATTGTCTTTCCATCTCTATCACTTGCTTGCTTTGTTTGGTTTCTTCATATGTCTGCCCCACTCCCAACTTCACATCACTTTTCACACTGTCCATTATACTTGCAAGAGCTTTCCACTCCCCTGTAAAGCAATTTTATTTGCCACTTTCCAACTTCAAAACCCTCACTGGCATCCTCTGTTTGTATTTTCTTCCTCACGGGTCTTGTGTGAAATATCTGATTACCTCAAGCCTGTACTCAAAGGCCTGATTATCTTTAATTCCTCATCTCATCTCACTAAATGCTAACTTGTAAAACAAAGGGCTTCTGAATTCAACCACTTTCTTTTATAAGCACAGAATAACACAAACTTACAGCAGCCCTTGAGGTCACTGTCTACAATGAGACAAAGCTAAGTAAGTGATTTGTTCTAGAAACACATTTTAGAATACAATATTTAAGGATTAACTGTAAAACCTATGTACAGTGTAAATACATATGGCTTATTTCCAGCAAGTATAATAGGTACTCAGAGTTACCAAATCAACATGAAGGACAGTTCACAGGAATAAGCTACTCTGCTTTTTCAAACTATTCCAAAAGTGATGCTACTCCTTCTGCTCCTCATGCAGGCTACTATCATGATTACTGTAAAAGCAAAGCCCAGGGATTTTGGTAGGAAGACAGCTTGCTTATAAATGGATTAGAGTATGAACTTTGAAATACATTGCTGTATGTTTCCTTATTAAAAACACTTACAATGAAATATTTATTAAGTTTAGGCAAAAACAGGCATCTGCTATTAGTGTACAACCCCCGTACACAGTCATAGTTTTCTCTCCTGAAGAGCTCCAAAAATACAGTGTCACCACACAGTGTGCAGCCTACACACACAACTCCTGCTGCCCTGAAAAAACTGCTCCCACAATCTCCAGGTCCACATGTATGAGAGTTTTCTGCAAGCCTGTCCATTTCTTGCACCGCACTACAAAGAAAATGATGTGAAATTTATCATCTTCATATCTTCCAAGGAAAGAGGCAGCTATGACTGATGCAGTTGCTGTCATGAAACAATTTCATATTAACCTGACCCCAGCTGTTCAGACAGCAGTAGAAAGCAGAGACTACTACTAAAACGTAGAGGAGTGAGAGATCCACAAATACAAAATATGAGATTATGACTGCTCACAATTTTGCTGCTAGAAAACAGTAACTTGTATCAAAGTAAGGTATTTTGAGATTATAGTTTACCATGAAGAACTCTCTGCAATATTTAGAATAGCTGATTTATTTCCCCCAAGGGAAATATCAGCTAGTTGAATAATCCCAAGTACTATGCAGGCCAATCTCCAATACCGCCTGTGAGGATACTTGCAGTTCCTCATCTCCTTCCTTTTTTACGACCCGTCACTGCAGCCTGGCAGCTTCCCTGTCATGCTGAAGCCCAGGTGACGCCACCACCCCAATAACCCCTACCTTAAAAAACAGCAGAAAGAAACAATCAGTAACTGCAGGCCAACTCCCGTAACTCCACACAGGCATCTCGCACCTCCACACCGCCCTTCGCTGGTGCAGAGAGGCGCCGGGTGGGCTCGGAGAGGGGGCGGGCAGGGGCTGAAGGACACCTGCCCCAGCCGCGGCGTCCCAACTGCGCCCCCGAGGTCACGGGCAGCCGGGCCCTATACGTGTATCCAAATACATGTCTTGTACATAGATATATGTGTATGTATATATGTATATATGTATATGTGTGTGTATGTTGGCATACGCGCAACGGAGACACGCAGCGGTGGGTGATCGCTCGAGCTGCCAGATCTGCCTTTGGGAAAGATGCACACAGGCATCTACACCATCCACATACGCACACGTATCTCCGCATATCCCCACGAAGGAGGTGCAGAAGTTGCTCGGAGAGGCGCCCCGAGGGCTGGCATGTTTCCCGCCGTATAACGGGGAGACTGAAGGGGGTGAAGTTTCCTCCCTCTTCGTCCTCCTCCTCTCCCCGAGTTGCGCCGCGGAGCCGGGCGGCCCTGGGCGGCGGAGACGCCGCCGGCAGCCTGGACCAGGCCCGCTCCCGGCGCTGCCTTCCCCGCGCCGGCCTCCGCCTCCGCCCCG